>JAOWBR010149822.1:0-13608 GCA_028571145.1 Dionaea muscipula
CCCGATAAAAGGCTAGATTGGTTGCTAAAGGTTTCAGTCAGGTTTAAGGTATCGACTTCAATGATATTTTTTTCTCCAGTTGTAAAGCATAGTTCTATTCATATTCTGCTTGATTTTGTGGCTGTTATAACCAAATGAATGAAATCCCTTTACCTCAACCATAAGGTTTAGGAGCTTTTATTATTAATTGGTAATGGGCCTCTTGGGTTCAAGATAAAATACATGATAAAAGGCCCAACAGTTAACCTAATACCATACTCTCAACACTCCCCCTCAAGCTGGCGTATAAATGTCAACTATGCCCAGCTTGTTACAAATAACTTGTACCCGACTTCTTGCTAATGGTTTAGTAAGAATATCTGCAAGTTGATCAGCAGTCTTCACATGACTAAGTGCAATATCGCCTTCTAATAGCTTATCTCTTACAAAATGACAGTCAACCTCGATATGTTTTGTTCATTCATGGAACACTAGATTTGACGCAATATGGATGGCAGATAGACTATTACACCAAACTTGTGTAGGTCGAGGTACTTCACACTGCAGCTCATCAAGTAACTGGCGGACAAAAGTAGCTTCACTAGCAATATGGGCAAGGGCCCTATACTCTGATTCTGCACTAGACCGAGCTACAACTGATTGTTTCTTACTTTTCCACGAAATAAGGTTGCCACCAACAAATACACAATATCCAGTGGTAAATTTATGATCAGCTGGTGAACCTGCCCAATCTGCATCTGAGAACCCCTCTATACGGTTGTGTCCATGACTGGTATATACAAGGCCTTGACCTGGATGTCCTTTGGTGTATCTGAGAATATGCAAGACAGCTTCCCAGTGAGGAACACGAGGATCAGATAGAAACTGACTCACCACACTCACAGGAAAGGCGATGTCTGGTCGTGTGATGGCCAGGTAATTGAGCTTGCCCACAACATGTTTGTATCTGTCAGGATCACTATAAGCATCACCTTCTTCGGGTGTGAGTTTCACTCTTGGAAGCATAGGAGTGTCGCTGGGTTTAGCACCCAACATCTTAGTATCATGTAAGAGGTCTAGAGCATATTTGCGTTGAGATAAGAAAATCTCACGCTGACAACACACAACCTCAATTCCAAGAAAGTATCGTAATGAACCAAGATCCTTTGTATGAAACTGCTGCTGTAAGAATGCCTTCAAAGCATTGATCTGCATAGCATCGCTCCCCGTGATCACAATATCGTCTACATAAACCACAAGAAAGTGGCACCCAGTATCAGAGTTACCATAGAAAACAGAATGGTCTTTGGCCGATCTCTGCAGCCCAAACTCTAACACCGCAGAGCTAAATCTCCCAAACCAGGCTCTAGGAGACTGTTTCAAGCCATACAGTGACTTCTTCGGCCGACAGACGTGGCCAGACTCCCCCTGAGCAACAAACCCAGGCGGTTGCTCCATATAGACTTCCTCCTGTAAATCCCCATGAAGAAAGGCATTTTTAACGTCGAGCTGATGCAAGGGCCATCCAGATGAGGCAGCAAGAGAGATAAGGAGCCGAACGGAGACCATCTTGGCGACAGGAGAGAATATCTCACGGTAGTCAAGGCCATACACCTGAGCATATCCTTTAGCCACCAAGCGGGCCTTAAGACTGGCCACAGAGCCATCTGGATGGACTTTGACAACATACACCCACTTGCAGCCAATAGCCTTCTTACCAGGAGGCAATGAAACAAGATCCCAAATCTGATTAGCCACGAGGGCTTCCATATCCTCAACCATAGTCTGGCGCCACACAAGGGAAGAAATAGCCTCGGACAGAGAACGAGGGATGGAGATGGAATCCAAGTGAGAGATAAAAGCCTGCAAAGAGGAGGAGAGGAGACTCCAACATAGGAAACATGATCAGACATAGGATATTTGGGACCGAATCCAGTGATACCAGTGTAGTACTAGGAAGAGTCGGCTCGGAAGTACCAATGGGCAAAGAAGCAGCAGGAGAGGAGTCCGGTGACGAGGGAACAGGGCTAGCAGGGGCCGGTTCAGGAGCATCTATGGAACCCCACGAGATCATCGGACGAGGACCGCGTGTGTACACCCGAAGGGGAGGAGGGAGGTCAGGTGGGGAAGACACAGGAGACCGAGAAACAAGCTCATACACAAGAGTATCATCCATAGAGGAGAATGGAGGAGACGACTCTGAAAAAGATGTGGAGAAAAATGGTTGTGATTCATCAAACACAACATCAGCAGAGACACAAAACCGCCGGAGGTCAGGAGAGTAACAGCGATACCCTTTCTTGGTACGAGAATACCCAAGAAAGATATAACGGAGAGCTTTAGGATCTAACTTAGTAAGGTGAGGACGGATATTGCGAACATAACATGTGCATCCAAAGATACGTAATGGTAGAGGGTGAAGGGAAGTATTTGGAAAGAGAACAGAATGGGGAATAGTATCCTGGAGTACAGAAGAAGGCATGCGGTTTATCAGATATGTGGCAGTCATCACCGCTTCACTCCAAAAAACCTTAGGAACTTTCATATGGAACATGAGTGCACGAGTGACCTCAAGTAAATGACGATTCTTACGCTCGGCCACCCCATTTTGAGGAGGTGTATCAGGACAGGAAGATTCATGGATAATCCCATGAGAGGTCAGGAAAGATGTGAAGGGTGAAGAAAAATATTCCCGTGCATTATCACTTCGAAAAATACGAATGTGCAGAGAAAACTGGGTTTGGATTTCAGCATGAAAAGCAGTAAAGATGGAGAACAACTCAGAACGATTTTTCATTAAATATAACCATGTCATTCGAGAATAGTCATCGACAAAAGAGATAAAGTAGCGAAAACCTAACTTAGATTCGACAGGACAAGGGCCCCAAACATCAGAGTGGACTAGCTCAAAAGGAGTAGAAGCTTGTTGATTGACACGTGACACATACGGGACGCGATGATGTTTGGCCAGTTGACAAGACTCACAAAATAACTCGGACATAGACTGAACTTCAGGACATAGACGCTTCAGACTGGAGAGTGTTGGATGACCATGGCGACAATGAAGTTGAAAGGCAGTGGAGGAGATGCTAGAACAGGCAAGAGCAGGAACACCTCCCTCTAACACGTAGAGACCTCTTGATACACGATGACCCCTACCAATAATCGTCCTCGTCAAAGGATCCTGAAAAATGCAAACATCATCATAAAACACAACATTACACCAGTGAGTCAGAATCAAGGCACTGACAGAGAGAAGATTAAAAGGAAGAGACGGGAGATACAAAACTGATGATAATGTCAATGTAGGAGAGAGAGTGACACTTCCCATTCCTCAAACTGAAACATACGAGCCATTGGCTACCCGAATATCAGGATATGAGGAATTGGAAAAAAAAATCACTCAACATACCTAGAGAGCCAGTCATGTAGTCAGAAGCACCAGAGTTAATAATCCAAGTCTCAGGAGATATAGAGAGACAAGTAGCAGGAGGAGCAGTATGCACCGTTGATGCAGAGATGGGGGGCACATCAGAGGGAATAACCGGAGTAGTAGTAGTAGTGAACGAATCCATAACCGTATGAGTAGATCTAGAAGCATTGGGTCGACCATGCAGCTGCCAGCATTTCTCGCGAGTGTGGCCAGTAGCCTTACAGTAAAAACAAGTAGGTCGCCCATCAGACGATGCAGATTGCTTTCCATGGAACTGAAAATATCTCTCAAGTGAATGACCTGAAATCTGACAATGGGTACAAAAGTATCTGCTACCCACCTCTCGGCCTCTACCACATTCATGGGAGGAAGTAGAGCTGACAAGGGCGACATGATCACCACTAGCATGTGAAGTCCTAGACTGGGTGTGAATAGACCATTAGGTCCGTGAAAATGCCTCAATCAGTGATGTCTCTTTACTCGAGAGAATCTGAGAACGAACAACATCTAGCTCGGGTGGCAGGCCACTAAGAAAGGCTATGATGGCTAACTGCTCACGCTGCTGACGCATGGTACCCACATCGGAAGAAATAGGCATCAAGAGATTAAACTCTTGATACGTCTTCTTAAAAGATGCAAAGTAATCAGTAAGGGTGGTGTCCCCCTTTTGAGCACGAAAGAAGGACTGATAGACATCAAACAGACGATTCATGTTATCTTTCCTAGAATAAAGGACAGCAAGATACTCCCACACCTCCTTCACAGTGTTACAATGAGTAATGAGGGTCACCACACTCGGCTCCATGGAATTGATCAATCTCGTGTACAATCTAGCATCTGCTCTCTTCCATGGCAGAGCTTTATCCGGATGTTTATCGGCACTCGGACCCACTTTAGTCAAATGTTCATCCAATTCCATTCCATAAATAGACAACTCCACAAGCTTATACCACTCAAAATAATTTGTATCATTAAGTCGGATATCAGTAAGTCGAGTGGTAGACGGAACAACTTCAGACGGCAAGGATGCAGATTGGGATGTACCCTCCATGAGTTATAAAAAGAAAAATTCCAGCACACACTGAATAACCCACAATAGCACACAACAGTGGAAGGGGCCAAAAGAAAAAATAACCCACTGAACAATGTTAACAACTCAACATACTGTGCATATCAGGTGAAGAAGCAACAAGTCAATAAAGAGCAACAACTCGCCAGAATATCAATAGAAGGAGCAACAACTCAATGGAGCCAAATACACATATGGAGATCAAATTAATGGTCAGACCAAGAGATAAGTAGCAGCTGGTGGTTGATTAGAAGAGATTGCCCAAGAGTCGCCGGAGGTCGACGGCGTGTGAGCCCCACGCGCCGGCATGGGTGGCGCGTGGCTCACCAGCAGACGAAGCGGCGGCGGTGGAAGGTGCGCCCGAGCCCCCTGAGTTGGCCTATGTGGGTGGTGAGATCACCACGCATCTAGATTGCAGGAGATTTGAGAAAGGAGAGACACCTCTCGAAGGAGAGAAGAAGCCGCGTGCGGCCGCCTGGGAGGCCGGACAGTCCTGCGTTTCCGGCGGGTCGGGCGACTAGCAACAAGGATTCAAGGCATGGTGGTTGTGTAGTCTGAAGAAAAGTGATGGTGATGAAATTGGATGTAGAGTCGCCGACAGTGGTGGTGGTTAGGCGGTAGAAGAAGGGGTTAAGGTATTTGATTTAGCTCTGATACCATGTTATCAGCTTAACAATAAAATGAATGAATCCCTTAACCTCAACAATGAGGTTTAGGAGCTTTTATTATAATTGGTAATGGGCCACTTGGGCTCAAGATAAAATACATGGCTCAACAGTAAAATACATGAGCTCAATAATAACATACTCTCAACACTAAGCTTTACGTTTACTTTTCTTCTTCTGGGTTTTCTTGTTTATCCATATCAGCAGCAGCACGTCAACAATAGAGATTGTTGTTCTTGTTCTTCTTTTGGTGGTGTTAGAATTGAGCACTGACATAGATTTGGTGCACTAGTGTATATATAAATGTAAATTATGTGCATATGGTGACCATTAAGAACCAACCATACCAAAAAGTTAATTTTGTGATAGAAGGCTCATAAACTGCACACTGACCCTCCTCATACAAAGTGTTGAATAAATGAGGGTCGCGCTCACATGATTTGAACTTTATCAAAATGTCAACCTTGTGGTAGGAGGCTGATAAAATATATTTAACAATGGCATTTAAAGTTCTAAGAAGTGGATGTATGCCATACAGAGGAGTTTATGTATATATATTCGTAAAAGGTTTTAATCCTTGGTCAGGTGTTGCGCTCATGTTTGTAGCCAAACTCAAGCAGAACTTGAGCTTAAGATGATAAATTGTATGCACATTGTTTTGTCAGGATGAAACTTTGGTTTAAATCAAGTTGGTTTTGTGGTTAATACAATCTTATTTAGTTATTTTCTCATTTCATTGTTATGTCGGGTATTGATCATGTGACCTAAAGGGGAAAGGAGGGTACAACCTTTTAATGTGCACAGCTTGAGAACCAGGTTGAGTTAAGAAGTACCCATTCTCAGTAGTCAGTACAGCATTGATATATCGAAACCATATGAAGGTTACAAAAGGATGTTGATCACTTACTTGCCGTGTTAAGATCTTCCACCCTGTCAATGGTGCTCACTGATTGCACTATGTATGTGTCTAATGACGCTTTGCCTTTCTTTTCCTACAACAAGATCAAGGAAAAAGCAAGACAAAGAATGATCACACATATTTTAGGCTTTGCACACAACACAAACTTCTTTATAACCAGGTGAAGTTATAACCAAGTCAATAAAGCAAGAAGTAGAACAATGTTGCCACCACAAACAATGATAACATTAATTGTAGTTGCACTTCAGAGATCGACATAATTGTTTCTTTAATGTAGGTCCTTTATTCACAATGTATTCTTATGGAGAAACATTGAGATAAGCCATGCCTAAACCCAAGTGAAAAACTGAAAACCATCATCATTTCCAAATAGTGAATTGAAGTCAGCAATGGGAGTATGAAAGAGACCAAATGGCTTTATATCATAACAGAAGGAAAATTGGGCCTTAGTCTTTCTCCATACACAACGTCGTCACGGTTGATCTTTATCTCATATTACAACTAGCAAACCATGCCAAGGACAATATACCTGACCATGGTTAGCAAATGAAATTACAAAAATGTGAAGAGGATGGAGTTGCATCGCTGCATCATAGGAGGAGTTAGCAACCACCAAATGAGAGAGAGAAGGATGGCCCAAGAGAAGGAAACTTGCACTCAGCATGAGAAGGATGACCACAAAAATAGTCAAGGCAAAGGGGTAAAAAGTCTAAACAAGGTAGGAAAAAAAAAAAAAAAAGAAGAAGCAAATGTGCACATATGTTTGTGACTTATGTTTTACATGGTTTAAACTTCTCTAACTTGATAACCTACCAGAACCACCACCACCATCCCCCCAACACCCCAAGAAAAAAGGAGAAGAAAGAAATCCATTTAGTCCACATGAAAGGCTTTTCCCCTTGGGAGCAGCTTCATGTATTTGTCAATGACATTCTAGTCTATTACGGGTCATTAAAAAAAAAGGTGGTCACAAGACTCACCACTACATATTACGGGTCATACCTTCATCAAAATTTTGGGGCTGTTTGGTTTGTCTGTTTTTTGTTTTCAGTTTTCAATTTTCAATAAAAATAGAAAATAGAAAACGTGTTTAATTTATAATTTATAATTTGTAATTTATAATTCATAAGGACTTGAGCGTTTTTCATTTTTTGGATGTTTTGAGAATTTCTGTCAAAAATACAGAAAACAGTTTTTTTTCGTTTTCTATATTTTGAAGATTTTGAACTAAAAACTTATTTCCGTTTTGAGAAAACAGAAAATAGAAAATTCAAATCAAACGTGTTATATTTTCTACAAAACAGAAAACACAGAAAACAGTGCAAATCAAACGTAGCTACTTTTGAATTCCAAATCCTTCATTAGTACAAATCTCATTACAGGCCATTAAAAAAAAGGTGGTCTCTTTTAAATATATTCCAAGGACCTTCTACCACAATATTGACTTTTTGGTAAAGTTGATCTTTTAACATGATATCAGAGCAGGTATGACCAAAGATCCTGAATTCGAATCCTGCGAACGCGACTCCTATTTATTTAGTACTTGGTGTGAGGAGGGTCAATGCACAATCCACACTTCAAGCTCAAAGAAGCATTTGCGTGAGGGGGCGTGTTTAATATATTTCAAGAATCTTCTACCACAAGGTTGACCTTTTAGTAGAATTGGTTTCTTAACAGTCTCCACTATGTACTACGGGTCATACCTTTCATCCGAATTTATCACATATCATCTTGTACTTAGTAGTTTTGTTTTGTCTCCTTCTAGATCTTCTTTGTCACTTTTGAATTCCACATCCCTCATTAGTTTGAATCTCCTTACACAAGCATTTAAGCAACAATAATCGTGTCTACGTCATCTTATTTTCTATTAGAGCAATCCAACCATCTCGATCTTATACCCCTTAATACATCCACACATGATACATCCACATCAAATTTTTAACTCTGCTATTGCCATCTTCTGCACTGTCAAAACAGCTCATCATGATTAATTCATCCAGTGAAGATTCAAGTATTGACGCGATCAGCACATTATCAAATATTATGGAGATGTGCAACAAATCAGCTCTTCATATCTCTTTGTAAATATAGTAACAGATTCCTTGATTGGTGAGATTGTGATTGTGTAAAGATGGATGTAACAGAGGCTATGTAAGGTTAGGGTGTAGGACTTTCTGGATAGGGGATTTAAAAACCAAATATGAAATATCGTGTTCTAGATTTTATCAACAGTGTGTTCTTAGTTTTGTCATGCACATCCTCACACCTAAACACCCCACCCTTGGCCCCATGGAGGATTGCTGGTCAAATAGCTTTCTTCTAAACTTCATGTAATTCAGGGAAACAAATGCTTGTGACAAAATTTTCTACTTCATCTAACCCGCCTTTCATTTTATGAATCATAGAGATACTTGAAGAGTCACTTCAAGGCAGGTATTCACAATCAAACATTAACAACATTTCTTCGTCTGTTCTAAACGAAACAAAGTTCCTGACAGGCTGACACTCGATAGTCCGTATAAGGATCCATTCTCTTTTAAGCCTTAATTTTTCTTAAAGTTGGAAAAGTATTCAAGTCCTACAGTGTTTGAAGTCTACAAAAATAGACTTTGTATGTATGTTGCAATCAAATCTTTAAGAGGAATTCTTTTTATGTTAGAATGTTTCAAGGAGGCTTTTCAAGAGTCGCAGAAATTATTTGTTGCCGACACCACCTGGCAGGATAAAGGCTTGGTTTTTTTTTTTTTTTGTTGTTGTTATTGTTGCTGCTGAAATTTTAAGAGGTGAAAACGAAAAGCTGAATAGGTTTAAAAAGTGCTTAAACTTCAGAACTGCTGAATTTCTAGAAATAAACAGGATTACGACCTTAAAATATAATTCTTGAAAAAAGAGAACAGACCCTATGTTCGGAAGTTGAAACCATTCATTCCACAATCTTTGATGTGAAACCAATCCCCAACAAAATCAACCTGAATAATTTATTTCAGAATCCAAGTCTCCCAAAAGCAAATGAAAGCCTCCTATTAATAGACTCAACTAAACCTAAAAGATAAAAGGTCTCCTAAACCATTCCAACTAAATAAGATAATTAAATGAATCAAATAAAACACAGAACACAATTAACTAAAAGAATTTGGATGGAACTCGGATTTGATGGTGAGGAGGCGAATCTCTCATGCATGTCTTTAGGATCTTGAATACGAGCTAGATAACTTTGTGTTTTCAAATTCTCCAAAGTACTCCTGGAATTGGATGATAAGGTTTCTCAAAATTAGTAAACACCATACAAAGTCCTTCAATAACTCCTCAAATTGCTCCGATAGAAGAAATACAGCTATTGTAACTCATCTTCCAATCTTTACTGTGCATTTGTTTTTGGACTCAACAGTAACCTACCTTCAACTTCTTTTCTACCACACTTTGTCACAGCTTTTGGATACGACTAATCAACTTTAACATCCCTTTAATTGTTGTAGAATGAGCTGTTGGGGCGGTATCATCTTTATAACCATACCCAAGCATTGGTAAAAAGCTAACAGACAAAAAAAAGTCAAGTGTTGGATCTCTTATCATGGATTTGAGGCATTGGCTTTCACACTGTGAGTAGATCAAAAGGCTACCTAACACGTCATTGTGTGATTCTAAATGTGTATAATGTTTATCCAGATATATTTAGTCATGAGGTATTAGTTTAATTAGAAGCCTTATCCAAACTAAAATGGGATCAATACCCTCACAAATCTTTTTTACTCGTTCAAGTAGGAATTGAAATTGGGCCTCATTGGTCTCCTAAGCACTTACTACATGGCCAAGACACCGTGTGTGCTCCATATTAGATGGAATGTGCCCAAGATCTTCAGTTAAGTCAGCTGAAAAAGTCTCGATTTCCTCATCCTGCATGAAAAGCAAAATTTTCATTTTAAGCATGAGAGAAGATCATGATGTGGTAAGTTCTCTAAGATAAAGGGACTCATTTAGATGGCACCTTAGAGGCCAGAAACTTGCTCTTTAAATCTTCATATTCTGAGGAGCTGATGAGTCTCTTCAAATACATAGCTTGTTGAGCATGAACCAGCTACAAGTGTTGTGCTTTTAATCAAATAGTTGTCCTTATCCATAATGAAAAGAAGAGCCGGGAATTTGAGTTCTAATAAAGTAAGCTAGTTCTATTAAAGTAAGCTACAAGATCCTCACTTTCATCATGGTTGGATCTTTCCACGGTCCCTTCTCCGATCTAAGGCAACCACCTTCGTTCAGGCAGGAACAATTTCCACCCAAGAAAGCTGGGAGTTGGCTGCAGGGGAAAGATGTATAAATGAGTGATTCAGACTAAATACAGAATTGCTCCAGGCAGGATCAAGCACAAAAATTTCAATAAATGCAACAAAGAAATCCCACCTTGGGTCCACAACTTCCAACAACTTGTTTTGGAACTTATTTCCTAAAACCTGAAAACCAGAACACAAACCAGCTTAGGTCATTTTTTTATTCATAAAATTGTAAAGGAGAAACCAAATATTTCCACTCTTACATGTATCTTTGAAGTAGTCTTTGGATCAAGAAATCCTTTTACAGTGTTCCAGAGCAGCTTGAATCCACTACTGGCATTTACAATAAACATCTGGTGCAATGTCTGCAGAACATCCATCAGGACAGCATCAATGCATTAATTAATTTGTACAATGATGTAATTATGTTCTTCTCTATTGTAAGCATCTACTGTACCTCAGGATAATTGTCACCATCTATTTTCTGCATCCGCAACACAAGATCATTGGCAGCCTTGCCAAAGCTCATCCAGTTCTGTAGGAGTAAGTGTAATGATCAGATGGCCTAGTGATGCTTGAAAGAGAAAATCTAGATTGACTGCAGCAAGATACCACTATACCATGCCATTAACATCCAATATTGTAGTTGTTGAATCAATATGCCTCTTTGCAGCAATAGAACAAGCTGGAAACTTCTCAAGGAAAACCTTCTCAAAACCTTGAATGTGATATTTGAGGAACCGATCAACAGTAGTGGCATGCATAAGCTTACTAGGTTCAACTTTCCCGAGTTGTTCAATGTATAAAGGTCGTCCATCCTTATCTGTGCCATGATAACCATGGGGATAATAACATTGAACTTCTTCAAATTCATCATATTTGAAATCCTAAAAAATAATCAAATCACATCTTTTAGAAATCAGTTCAAACGACTAAGTTTAGAAAGTTTTGGAGTGAGGGCATTCATCATCATTATTCTCAGGACCAAATCCCACTAGGTGAGGTCGACCACACGTATCCGTTAGAATACATATATAGAGATCTGACAAATATAATGCGCTAACTGTCAGCTATCTAACACGCATTGTCCTACCCTATTCAAAGATTAGGTTTGGAGTGAGGGCATTAAATTATCAAAATGAGTAAGTAGTATAAATTATAAAATGCTAAATCTTTCCTTGAAGATAACTCATTTTTGACCTTTCACTGCCAGATAATATTGGTTTCTTTTCCTGCTTATAACACACACAAAATTTAAGTCTTGGTTTTGTGGCTGTTCATATGGACAGAGGGGTAAATCCCATTTTAACAAGTAGGAGGCTCATTTCTACTAGCGCTACTCAGACCTCCTATTTTCTGTTATCAACACAAAAAGATTTGTGATGCCTCATTCAAAGCTCAAGAACTTGTTGGTATGTCCATCCAGTCCAAAATTCATAAAGTGGCTTTAAGTTAGCGTTTCCCAGATATACAGAAAGATATATCAAGTAAAGTGCAATGATTTCAACAGACATGGTTGGATCGAAACTTTGAAAGTCATGGCAAAAGGGGGATATAGTTATGGTTGTCAGGAATATTGTTGAAGGACAGACTCCCTACAGGTGATGCATACAAGGAAAGCAATGAACCGTGCACAAAATAGCCTGAAGTTTACCACACATGATTACATGTTTTCATGAATAAGTTGTCTAAATACTTTCTAACAAGGAATCATTTTTCTTGTTGCAAATTAGGGTTCATAATTCCAGATTAACATTGTAATTTACGTACTTGGTAATAAATGAATTGAACTACAGAAATGAATCAATATTTTTCCTCTCATTTACTGCATGTTACATCGTTATCAAGTCCCCTGAGGGAGAAACTACAGGAAAACAACAAATAAAGCAAATCAATACTTTCATCATGAAAGAAATGTAAAAGCTATGGGAAGCACTGCCTATAAGTATGCTCATAATTAATTTAAAGTATGTAACCCTCGGTTGTTGAGCACCCAGAAACAAAACCACTCATCTTGAGAAACTCTATGTAAAAGACTTAAGTTCACCATAGAATTGGCAATAATTTTGGAGCACAAGATCACCTGTATAATAGAATCTACTCTGTTATCTTTCCTCCATTTGATCATTTCCTCCCACATATGGACTGACTTGTCAAGGTCAAACCTTCTTGCTTTCAAAAATCTGCAGAGAACCACAAACAGTTGCTTCAAACACACACACACACAAGGATATCATGTTCCTGTAGTTCTTTTGGCAGACTACTAAATTGCTTCACAATTAACTAGCACAGTATAAAGATCTTGCACAAATGTGATCTTGTACCAATGTGGTCGGACAAAAGGCATTTAAATTGCCAATCAAAGTGGATAATGCAACTTGTAGGCAATAACTGGATAATAAAAGGCGGTTTTTCATCAAGCCGTGACAGGTAACAGTTGCATGCACTTAAGAAAGCATGAGATCATCTCCTAGCTAAACCAATAGTGTGGGTCTTCCACATAAAGTGGAAACAGAATATTTGAACAAGAAAACAAGTTTAATGAAAGAGATTTCAAGCTACAATCACCTTTGACTTGTCAGGAAAGACTAAAGTTCTAAGGGAACATACAGTAACTGCAAAACATCCAAGGAATTCGTTTGACTTGTCTCCGCCTCTTCTCAGAAATTTCAAGGTACTCCTAATTCTTATATCCTCCCACTTACTTTTGCCATAAAGCCAAGTTAATTTTCTCACCTTTTTAATCTCCACTGAGAAAGCTCTCTGGACTCAACCCATTCATGGTTAAGGTTCAATTAAGCGACAGCAGGATAATTGTGTCTAATCACATCATGTACTGCCCTTTCCGGACAATTCTCTCCAGGATAATCCAAAATCCTCATGATGTTATTCCTTTTGCTAAAGAAGAGATGAGTCCTCCCAGTTGCAAATTCTATGTCCTTCACAACGTAAAAGACTTGGATCCCCTTGAACACAATGAAGATGATGGACAGACCTAATAATATGATGGATGTGGTTTCACATCCAGCAAACGTGGTAAGAGGCCAGTTTGAATCAGGGTTATGAAATGATGTAAGCAAGAACTTTCGCATCATTGACACTTCAAAGGTACCAAAATCCAGACTAGTTGTTGGGCCTAATCATGAATGACCTAGGGAGTGCCTAATTGAGAACCATTAATGGAGTGAATTCAGGGAATTGCTGGATCTGACAGAAAGCTGATGCAGGCCTGCAGGGTACCTTCACTATTTTATATATATAGGAAAGAGTAATTA
>JAOWBR010149833.1:0-13608 GCA_028571145.1 Dionaea muscipula
TATTTTATTAAAATAATAAAATATTAAAATATTTTATTAAAATATTAATTTTGACTATAATATTTTGTATCTCTTTTTTTTTGGTTTTTTTTTATTATATCAATATTAGTCTTATTTGAATCGTCTAAAAAAAATATTAATTTTTACTATAATATTTTATTAAAATAATATATTAAAAATAATTTATAAAGTTAAAAAATTAATAATGAAACAACATAAAAAAAACAAAAAAAAAAAAAAAAACAAAGGAAACAAGATTTAAAAAAAAACAGAAAGAAAGAGTAAAAATTTTTTTTTGAAATGGGCAGGGGTAGTAATGAAATAAAAAGGGGGTGGATTAGGAAACCACCATGATGGGAGGAGGAGCAGCTCTCATTATAAAATGTTTTTAATGATAAACAAACAAAAACATAAAAAAAATTGAAAAAATAAAATTGGTTTGGATATCAAAAGTAAATTAGTTTACGATCTGGAGGCCGATTTAAAATGACAAAAAAAAAAAAATGTTACACCACTGCCACATCTGACATCACCTCGTCGGTTCACAAATTAATCAGACGAAATGTCTCGCTGTCTAGCATTGCTCCGAGGCAGGGGGCTGAGCGTGGCCGTCTCTCTCCCGGTTCGAATTACTGAAAAAAAACTGATATGGTCCATGTTTGACTTCTCGCTGTCCATCACAATCTTTATACAACAAACAAGATTCCGATAGATTAGAAGTCTCCCTCTACCCTTTATATGAAAACGATACCACATCGCTGTGTCCATCTCTAGAATATGTTAGAAAAAAAATGTTTGACGCTGAGACGGTGATGAGAAGCTCCGATTCATTCAGCTTAGTTGCGCATTCATCACGAAAAAAGAAAAAGATATTATTTTCTCATCTCTGCACAAGTATAATATCACAACATGACTCAAGTGAACAACAATAACAATACGACCACTTTTCACCAGGTAGGATCGGCCACACGTATCCACAGAATATAGACCAAAGATCCGATGTATAATAACATATTAGTTGTCGGCTACCTTACATATTGTTCATACCCAATACGCAAATTATGTTTAAATTAAAGATAATACTATTATATAATAATATCACAATATAAATAGCAACAAAGCCATACAAAATACATCCAATGTAAAAATAACCAATGGGTAACAACGCATGCATGATAATGTATAAAAACCATAGTAGACTTAAACACCAAAAACCTCGAAAATATCACACTCGAGTAAGAATAAGAAAAATTGCTTCTTGCAACATAGTAACAAAAAATTTCCCAACACTGCAGATAGTGCAATCTGCTGTGCTCTACAAATTCAGAATCAATACAAAGCAACGACGCACGTATAATAATTAGCTGAGAGAACTATCGGCAGAAACAAGCCGCGAAATGAAGGAAAACAAACGAGGAGGGAGATGCACAACAATCTTTTTTAGGAGTCTTGTTTTGTTTCAGGCTGGAGCTGGAAGGTAAGACTCTAAAATCAACCTCGCCGGAGAAGGTGAGGCCACATAAACAATCAAAGACACAAACTTCCATTCGCCATCTACCTCGTCTTTGAACATCCGTGCTTCAACCTTGCCATTTCCATCACGCCCGCTAATATAGAAATGAACCTGCACCGTTTGTCAACAAAAATAAGCTGCCTGATCTGAAGCAACTAAACAAGATATAGATAGAAACACAAGCTTGTGAATGCAGCAATGTAATCAGAAAAATTTTTGCAGCAATGAAACATATTATTTAATTTAATTTAATCCAGCTTATGAATGTTCCTTCAATTTTTGCATTGATGTAAAAATTTACTCATGCATGACAACCTGCGTTACCGGCAATGCGGATTCCTCATGCATTTCCATGGTGCAAAACTACAAGTGAACAAGCTTGATACCTCAACATGCTCCACACCATCTTCATCTTTCCATATCCTATGGGGAATGCGTTGACGAGCTGCTCGATTTCTACTATCCTGGCCAAAGCCCTTGATCGGAGTTCCGATCCTCACCTTGACCTGAAATAAACCACGTAGAAAGTTAAATGAAGAACCATGGAAAAAGGTAAGCTCGACTTACCATTAGATAACTGAGAATTATGGAAACAAATAGGGCAAAAATATCAAATATTATCCGTCCTTGTACGAGAATGCATATGAAGAACTATATGCCCGGTTGCGCACAAGCGAGGAGGAGAAAGACGTGTATCGACTCGCAAAACAAAGGGAATAGACAAAGTTGTAATGTGGGTACTAGGTAATGTTAATGTATTAAAGGAAAGACAACTCGACCTGACGACGCAGGAGCCATCCCTTTGTGATGGGGTGATTAATTCTAGAAGCTTCTAAATGAAGATAAAATAGAGGTGGGAGAGGTGCGCGTTGAAGATATAGAAAGGGTTAGCACCCGGGCATATGTTAGGCGAATCTAGGTGTCGGAGGTGCAGAACGCATTAAAGACTAGATTGTAAGAAGGTAGTTGTCCTAGATAGCGCACCGATTGAAGTTTGGAAGGTTTTAGGACAGAGTGAAGCGGTCTAATTGTATGGATTGTTTAACACAATCTTGAGGGAGGAGACACCGAGAGTTTGGAAGAAAAGTACAACCGTACCTTTATACAAGAATAAAGATAATGTGCAGGAGTGTACAAATTATCGAGGAGTAAAACTTTTGAGTAATACCATGAAGTTACGAGAGAAAGTGAACGAACAAAGGTTGCCTAGGAAAACTGAAGTAGCCAAAAATCAATTTGGATTCATAGCAGGGCGTTCTACTATGAGGGTCATTCATCTAATGTATGGAATGATTGCGAAGTTTAGAGAGAAGAAAACAAGTCTGCGTTTAATCTCCATCGATCTTGAAAAGGCAAACTATAAGGTGTCGATAGAAATGGCTTGGTAGGTGTTACAGAAGAAAGAAGTGAGAAAGAAATATATCGATGTCATTAATATGTATGCAAGGGCAATGACGTGTTAGGGCAACTGAAGGACTCACTCTCGATTTTTCAGTCACTGTTGTGTTGTATCTGTTAATGAACCAACTCTACCAAAAGGTCAAACTTGTGGCAGAAAACCCATAAATTATATTTATCTTAATATGCCTTCTCACGCGAATGTCTTTTTTGGACTTGAAATGTGAACTGTGCACTGGCTCGCCTCATATCAAGTGTTAAACAAATGGGGGTCACGCTCGCAGGATTCAAACTCGTGGCGTTTGATCACGTCTGCTTTGATATCATGTTAATGAACCAACTCTACCTAAAGGTCAACTTGTGATAGAAGACCCATGAATTATATTTATCTCAACAACATCAGGAGTCAACATTAAACCCATACTTATTCGTGGCAATTTTAGAAGAGCTCACGAGGGATGTGGCTGAAAACGTACCCTGAAGCATGCTTTTTTCGGATGAGATTGTATTAAGAGGCCGATTGGATGGAGTATAAGATAAGGTGTATTAGTTATGAAAGGGGATAAGATGTAGAAGGTGTATTATGTTTGAAAGGTGTGTCCCATTGATTTGATGTTTATTGAAGGGGGATTAAGATATTAAAAAAGTTGTTTGGTAATATAGAAGGAAGATAAGGTGGGGTCCACTGTAAAAAGAAGAAAGGAACAAATCACTGTTTAAGGTGTATTAGCTTTCGTTGGCCTCAGGCCTAACCAAAGCTAATACACCTTAAACAGTGATTTTATACACCTTCTCATCCATATCTTTTGTTTGACAAATGGTGTAAAATATTGGTTTGGCAAACATATACAGGGGAATATGCATATACTCCTTGTATATGTTGCATCCATTCAGGCTCTAAAGAAAGATAAGTTTCGTAGGTGAACAACGGCCCTAGAAACTAAAAGACTCCGAGTTAGTAGGAGTAAGACGGAGTATAAGCGTGTTAGGCCAACAGTCGGTGCTATAATTGTCGGATTTTCTGTGCATGTATCCTACGAATATGTGTCACATACCCCACTAGTGAGAAGTGGTTGTGTTGTTATTATTGTTGTTGTTGAGCAGGATGCCCGCCAGTGGTGATAGATGGATAGAGTGTGTGTCGAACACAGAAGTTTAAGTACCTAGGATCCCTTCAACAAGATGATGGAAAGATTAACGCGAAAGTAACCCACAGAATTAATGCGGGTTGATGGAAATGGAGAGTCGTCTCAGGTGTTCTGTGCGATAGACGAGTACCTCTAAAGTTGAAAGATATATTTTATCAAACTGCGATATGTCCCGCCTTACTGTACAGAACAGAATGTTGACCGATCAAGAAGAGTCATACGGAGGGTGGCCGTGGTAGAAATTTGTATGTTAAAGTAGAAGTGTGAAGTTAATCGTAGGAAGAGAATAAAAAATTGAAGAGATTATGGAGCTGCGAAGAGCTGCCGGAGATTCTCCTTCACGACAAAGGGTATTTTGTGTTTCGATTCAAATCAAAGGAAGACAAGGAGAAAATTGCGAGATCCTCATGGTTTTTTTGGGATAGGCCAATTGTGTTAAGGGATTGGTGTCCAAACTATTCCTTTGATAAGGAGTCCTTTGATCTCCTTCTGACATGGATTCAAGTGCCAAATCTGGATTTAATGTATTGGGGGAGCAAAACTCTGGATTTGCTGGCGAGTAAGGTAGGGAATCTGGTATGTACTGATCATCTCACGGCTTCAAGAGGAAGACTCTCCTATCCGCGAATTTTGGTGGAGGTGGATACTTCACGGGAGCTAGTGGAGAGCTTCACCTTTGTTGGTTCTGAGGGGAATGTTGTGATGCAAAAGGTTGTGTTTGAATGGTTGCCGATTAGATGCCCCAAATGCTCTGGATGGGGGCATAAGAGTTATCAGTGTAGGAGTAAGGACAAAGCAAGGCAGGAGTGGAGGCCGAAGAAGGTTGTTGGGAATGATTATGGACCAGGGTGTGCTGTGGAGAGGGAGGGGGTTTGTATGGTGCAACCTAACTCAAAGCAGACCTTGGTGCCAAGAAAGGAGAGACCGATGCTGAATGAGACATTAGAAGATGGATGGATCCTTGCTAGGAAATTTTCTACTGGAACAACAAGTCAGGCCTGCAGTCATAAGGTTCCTTTACAGTGTGAGGCTTTTGGGTTGCGTTTCTGTGTGCTTGAGGAGGAGGACGAAGCTAGTTTTAATTCCCGGGAGATGGCGGAGATTGCTGCTGCTGTTGATAAGCAGCTGGGTGACATTTTGGCCCTGTTCCCTCTTCCAAATTCATGAGGATTGGGGTATGGAACGTGCAGGGGATTAATAAATTAGATAAACATTTTGAGATTAGGCAGTTCGTTGCTTTGAATAAATTAGCTATGGTTGGTCTTTTGGAAATTCGGGTGAAGGGTGATAGATGTAGGGCCATTGTTGCGTCTTGCTGTCCGGGTTGGATGTGTATCAATAATTATTGTCATGCTGACAACGGGAGGATTTGGTGCTTATGAGATAGTAGCAAGTTGGATGTGCAATACCTGGATGGGTCTGATCAGGTATCACACTGTAAGATTAGATGCTTTGATAGTGGGTTTGAGAGTTTTATTTCATTGATCTATGGACTTAACACCGTGGGGCAGAGGAAAAGTCTGTGGAACAGCTTGGTGCAATTTGCAGAAGGTCATCAGCCATCAGGAGCCATAGTTAGTGGCAGGAGATTTCAATGCTTTTATCAGAATTGAGGAGAAAATTGGGCATGAGGGAGTGGCTATTGACCCGTGTGTAGACTTACTGGATTGCATTCTATCATGTGGATTGGAGGATGTTCCGGGGAACCGATGCTTCCACACTTGGTGCAACAATCAGAGCGAAGATTCTTGGATGAGGATCAAGCTTGATAGAGCTTTGGGTAATCAGAGTAGGTTTGATAGAGCCGATCCGAGGTTTGTTTTTGTGAACCGGGGATTTCTGATTATTCCCCTATGATTATCAGTTTCTTGTTGCATCTTCCAAGGCCAAAGCTTGCCTTTAAATTTTTGAATGCTTCGGCGGTTCACCCTGATTTTCTGGCATTGGTGCGACGAGCTTGGGGAAGTCCAGTACGTGGAACGCATATGTTCCAGGTTGTGCATAAACTGAAAGTTTTGAAAGGGATGCTCAAAGAACTCCAAAGCCACCACTTCACCGATATTGGAAACCGTATTCTGATAGCAAGGGAGAGTCTGCTGCAAGCTCAACAGTTGCACAGGGAGAGATACTCTGATGAGGGGAAAAGACTAGTGGAGAGAGCTTTAGAGGTGTATAGGGAATTGCTCGCAGCTGAGGAGAGTATCCTGAAATAGAAACTTAAACATGACTGGATCGCCTCTATGGATCAAGGTACTTATTTTTATGTTGTTATGAAGAGCAAAACTAGAAGAGCGAGAATCATGAGACTGCAAACAACGGCTGGGCAGATTGTGGAGGAAGACAAGGCTATTGGTGAGGAATTCATTAGCTACTTTGGGAACCTCTTAGGGACTGAGTGTCCTGTTGTGGAGCCGGTTGACAGTAATGTGGTCAGACATGGGAAAACTCTCACGATTGAGCAGCAGCGAAGATTGGTGGCTCCATTCTCGGTTGTGGATATTAGGAAAGCCTTAGGTGCTATCCAGGAGGACAAGACGCCATCCATGGATGGGTATACATCACTATTTTTCAAGCGGGCTTGGGAGGTTGTTGGTGAGGATGTGACAGCAGCTATCATGGAATTCTTTAACTCTGGCAGGCTCCTTAAGGAAATTAACACTATAGTTATCTGCCTTATTCCCAAGCAAGAGCATGCAGCTACCGCAGGTGAGTTTCGACCTATAGCTTGTTGCTCGACCCTTTACAAGATTGTTGCGAAGATGGTGTGTGATAGAATGGCAGAGGTCCTTCCTCCCCTTGTGGATGTTTCACAGAATGCCTTCGTGAGTGGAAGGTCTATTGTTGACAATATTCTTCTGTGCCAAGAATTAATGATTGGTTATGACCGGAAATTCATATCTCCAAGATGCATGGCCAAGATTGATTTACGTAAAGCATATGACTCGGTCCAATGGAAATTTTTCAAGCAACTGCTTTTGATATTGGGTTTTCCAATAGTGTTCACCAACTGGGTTATGGCGTGCATTACATGTGCATCATACTCCATTAACGTTAATGGGAGCTTATGGGGGTTTCTAAGGGTCGACGGGGAATCCGGCAGGGTGATCCTTTGTCTCCCTACATCTTCGTGCTTGTCATGGACTACCTCACCCGCAGCCTCAAACGCACGTCCCAGGATAGAAGATTTAGATTCCACCCCAAATGTAAGAAGTTGGGGATAGTCAGTCTTTGTTTTGCCGACGATTTAATGATTTTTTTCCAAAGTAGAGAGGCAAACCATTGATCTCATCAAAAGAGAGATTGGACCACTTTGCTAGCTGCTTCAGATTGACTGCCAATTTAGGGAACAGCTCTTTATTTGTGGCAGGATTACAGACTGCGGGTAAGGAATGCTTGGCTAGAGTCCTGGGATATGAGATTGGGCATGGTTGCTTCAAGTATTTGGGTGTTCCGATTTCCACAAAGAAGTTGCAGATTCGTCAATATCAACCATTGATTGAAAAGATCACCCAGCGCATTTCAACCTGGGCTGCAAGATAATTATCCTATGTCGGAAGAGTGCAACTCATTAAAGGTATCCTTGTTAATGTTCAAGTGTACTGGATGCAAGTTTTCCTTTTCCCTAGAGGAGTGATCCTTCAGATTAAAAAACTACTCCGTGCGTTTTTGTGGTCTGGCTCAGATTTGAGTTCCACCAAGGCCCTTGTGGCTTGGGAGAAAATTTGTTTGCCAATCAAGAAGGGGGGACTGGGATTTAGAAATTTGACATGTTGGAACGTTGCCATCCTTTTTAAGCATGTATGGGACATTGCGATGAAAAAGGATCGGCTATGAATTAGATGGATCCATGAGACGTACTTGAAGGAGGGCACTGTTTGGACTGCTGGTAGATTGAGAGGTGGCTCATGGGCATGGAATGCCTTGCTCAAGGTTAGAAATTGCTTTGTTTCGACTGTTGATACTTCTACTGAGCCGAGTCGCTGGAGTGCATCTCCCACGAGCATCTTCTTTGTGCAGGCTACTTATTGCTTTGTCAGAGGAAGCAGAGGTAGCACTGTAACCTGGTGGAAGCTGACATGGAATACTGTGGTTCCTCCATGGAAAGGCTTTATTCTTTGGCTGACAATGCTTGATAGATTGAGAACCAAAGAAAGACTCACCCGGATGCAGATAATTGAGGACAACACGTGTGTTGTGTAATAGTGAGCCGGAGACTAGAGACCACCTTTTTATAAATTGCCCGTATGCACGAGCTGTGCGGACAGCAACTTTACGGACCTTGGGGATGAGATGGGCAGAAAATAGATGGGAGGAATGGTGAAGATGGGCATTGAAAGTAAGTGTAGGGAATGCGGGAAGAGCAAAAACGAGAAGATCTATGGTGGTTACGCTGGTTTATGAGATGTGGAGGGAAAGAAATTATAGAATTTTTAGAAATATTAGTAGTAACCCGGATACTGTAATTAGAAGAATTCACTGTCAATTGGAGATAGGGAGTCCTAGCTAAGCTGTATAGAGCTGGGCTCAGATTTTTTGAGATTACAGATGTTTAGATTAATGGATATGATTGCCGCGTTCAAAAAAAAATAAAATTGAAAAGATCTATCGATAAATTAGGATGACACCGGTGATTAATAAGATAAGAGAGGAATATCTACGCTGGATAGATCATATATGGAGGAGACAGATGCTCCAGTTAGAAAAGTGGAATCCATTGTGTTAGAAGGCAGGAGACACAGGAGGCGACCGAATAAGACGTGAGGTTAAGTGATCATATGTTGTAATTCGCCATAAAGGATGCTTTGCATCGGACGAAACAAAGGATGCAGATATGGGTGACCGACCCCACTTAGTTGGAAGTATTCATGATAGGAGCAGCATAAGTGGGAAATTGGGATTGAGCTCTGTGGCATGTCTGAGTGACTATGTCCGTGGCCTTTGTCATTATGGTTTTATAGATTGCAGTGTTTTAAAAGGCGCAAGGCGCACCGAGGCGTAAGGGACTTCGAGGCGCAAGGCGCGAGACGCAAGACAAAGGCGTGCGTCTGATCGAAGCGTGGTACAAAAAAAAATGCAATGTGCAAGAGACATAAAAAAATTAAGCATGAGCCATTAATAAGATAATTAACATCACAAATGACATAATATAAGAAGTCCAACAAATCACTGACACAATCACTCGTCAGGAAGTTTCCAAGCAAAGAAATCATCAACAACACAATCACTCATAAAAAGTTAACAACATAATATATGAAGTTAACAACTTAAAACAACACAAATTCACAATCAACAACACCAAGTAAAAAAGATAACAATACCAATCACTCATCAGGAAGTGTAAACAAATCTTCTTCATCCACATCAACACCAATATCAACCAATCTAAACACCTTAACCAATGGTGCGGTCGATTTGAAGGCATAAATAATGTTATTCCAAAAGCTAGGCATAGTAATAGTAGACACAACTTTCTTTCCAACTTGAAGAGTTGTCCACTTGCTCGTCCTCCATTCATCAGGAATAAACATTTTTTCTTAAACTATTCTTTCGCTTATGAATTGATTTCAAAGTTAGAAATGCCAAGGCGCAAAAAAGGCGCGCGCCTTGCACACAAGGCGCGCGCCTCACTGAAGGCGCCTCGCCTCAAGAGTGCCAAGGCGCGGGGGGTGCGCCTTGCGCCCGAGGCGCGCCTTTTAAAACACTGATTCCAAATCAATTCTAGTCAGTCAAAGGCTTTAATCTGCTATTTGTCTCAGCTTTCGTCACTTCAATCTTGTTTCTGAAGAACTTTCTTAAGGTCTTACAACCTCTTATTTACCTGTTTTACTTTAAAGCTCTCTACCTCTTAAACAAGACCTGACTTGAGGCATAATGTTTTGTCACCTATTGAAATTTCAATTTATATTTCTTCCAATTTAAGTAAATATTTTCACCACTCTTGAGCTAATGTTGTTTTAACTCTTTATTTCAAGTCTTTCAGCCTTAAAAATTCAGAAAATTGTTGTTTACACTTGAGCTTTACTTCAAAACCCTTCTTAAGGTTTGAAGCTTCAGTTTCAGTACGTTTTGTCATAGTCTTTGTGTGGTTGGTAGGGAATGTGAGTTAGAAAATTCTTCTCAACCCCAGTTTCATTTCTGCTGATTAGTTTCTTTTTGTACTTGACCAAACCAAATTAATCGTTTTCCAGTTATTGGGGTCAATTCAAAGAACTAGTGTCTAATTTTTCATGCCCTTCTGTCATACTCTTCTTCGATCTTTCTCCCTCCTAAATAGCATATCTTCCACTGCTTCATATCTCCTCAGTTGTGCTGTATTAGGACACATTTGCTTTTCATAGTGATACTGCCATTAGGCTAAGGCCTCTAATCCTGTCTTGATTGGTGCTGAAGCCTTGTTTGTCAAGACCTCATCTTGACCATTAGTCTAAAGCCTCTTTTATTTTGTATTTTATCATTCTCTCTGGTTTTTAAGTTGTGTATGCAGCCCGTACTAGGAAGCTTGAGTTTACAAAACCTACTATAGTTGATTTATGGTTGATGAGGACTTGATGTATGTTGTACAATATAGGGTGCATAGCTGGATGACCTGGCTATCCTCTGATAGAAACCCACAAGCCTGGAATGAATTGAACTTGAGTGAAAATAAGTTTGCTTCGACCTGTTTGGTACAAAAAAAAAAAAAAGAATGAAAATACATGGAGTCTAATAAACATTTGTGCAAACACTGCAGTGCCCTGCTTCAACCCATTTCTCTTCCCTCGTGCATGAGATTGTTAAGTAATTTCTACTGCTACCATTGACATCAGCAGTTCATTTTTTAAGCTTGATGTCGATTTTTAATAAGTTTGCTTGTCAGTAGGTGAAACATCGAAAGAGGAGAGTCGACCTTCTTCGGATGGCTGCATTACTATGAATGCAAATTGTAAGCTTTGCTAGTCCACCGCTTGGTCTCTGATGTAATTTTGCTTTACAAGCATTTTAGTATTCTAATTCAAAGCAGTTTCTGTTGATGAACTACGATGCGGAGGTAAAGTAATTAAGGCTCAGCTTTTTCACCCTCGATGATCAGCTTGCAGAAAGTTTTATGTTGGCCTTGATGATGCGATAAATATTTTTGATTATTTTCATTTTGATCCAGCTCTGTAAATTTCATGCAACTCCTAGAACAAAACTTTCTTTTGATGCAATATGATCCTTAATGGAGATAGGTGGTGTACTTCTATAACACAACTTGTAGGTTACTTACTACTAGTTGGAAAGCCATTTTTATTAATGGAGATAGGTGGGGTACTTGTATAACACAACTTGTAGGTTACTACTATTTGGAAAACCATTTTAAGAGTTGCAAACTCCCTTTCAGTTGCGACCCTGCATAAATTGGAAATATAAAAAGGTTAGACATGATCTGTGCACGTCTTTTACAGTGTATTTTGTTTGAATTTTTCCATATTGTGATGTGTAAAGGAACGTGTTGGATGCTATTCATGTTTTGTTCTTTGTTTCTTTTTTGTGTGTTAAAAGTAATTTATTAATTGGCTGATGATGGGACATGAGCCAATTCTATGTGCCTATTGTCACTTGAACACACTATAAAAAGTTCAAGTTTAGGGGAGAAAGACCGAAAAATATTATTTGTGTCTTAACATGTTCCCCAAATGCACTTTGTGTTTAAAATGTGTATCGAGCACTTCCCTGCTTTTTACAATGCGGAGGATTAACAACGGATTCAAACTCTGATCTCTTGTCACACTTTCTCTGATGTAACTTATCATACCAAAAGCTCCAGTTTAGGATACAAAGAATGGGAATCTTATTCTCTTCGTGTTTTTTTTTTTTTTTTTTTTTTTGGAGTAATAACAGATAAAGATGAAGAGAAGGAGGGTGAAGATAAGTCAATCAGTCCTAGCCAGAACAATGGCACGCGGGATGGTGTGGCAAATCCGAAAGGGGGGGATTCATACATCAGTCTTAATGGGCACAGAGCAGGTGAAGCTGCGATTGTGTATGAGCATGGGGCTGACATTGAGGCTATGATGCCAAAGCTCCGGCATTCTGATTACTACACGGAGCCACGAATACAAGAACTAGCAGCCAAGGAGAGGGCACATCCGGGTTTTTGCCGGCATGTGAAGAACTTTGTTGTTGGCAGGCATGGGTTTGGAAGCATCGTATTCTTGGGGGAGACTGACGTGAGACGGCTGGACCTGGAGTCCCTCGTTCAATTCAACCACCGAGAGGTGATTGTGTACATGGATGAGAGCAAGAAACCCCCGGTAGGACAAGGTCTCAACAAGCCTGCTGAAGTGACGCTTCTGAATATCAAGTGTCATGACAAGAAAACTGGATTCCAGTACACGGAAGGGCCCAAGATTGAGAAATACAAGGAGATGCTGAAGAAGAAGGCGGAAGATCAGGGCGCTGAGTTTGTGTCCTATGATGCGGTTGCAGGAGAGTGGAAATTCAGGGTGAACCATTTTAGTAAATATAATCTGGGCGATGAAGATGGGGATGTGGATGTGGATGCTGCTGTGCTTTCTCTCTGTTGAACTTGGATCTTGTGGTCCTTGACTTGAGAATCAACATTGTTGTAGGTGTTCCTGTTTTGTCTTGGTAAAAGTGTATACGGAAACACTCCGTCATCTCTAAACTAGGAGAGTCGAGTCGAGTCCAGTCAAAATTAACTTTCAACCTGTCTGTCTGTCGGTCGACATTCATTTTGTTTGTGGACATGTGGGTGGGCGTGTTAGGCAATTTTTGTGAATATGATTGACGCAGAATGCTTTGCCTAGTCTTGAAACATACAATTTTAAGCTGTAAAATTTCTGTGTTTTGCTTCTCTTGACTACTTGCGGTTGTGTTTCCCACATTTTTGCTCTTCTTTTCTGACTGCGGTGCGGTGCATCAACTTGTGTGGTACGTACCGTACCGTAGGTATATATGAAACTTGGTTGCAGATATGTTAGTAATTTGTATCGTTCATAGAAAATTGCTTACATTGCGTTCAGGAACCAAGGATGATGAAATCTTGCTCCTCAACCAATGTCTCCTGAGCAGAGCTGCCAGTGTTTGGACATGGTTGTGTCCCACCTAGCATTACTGTTCTGATCATGCTAATATGCCGTGTTAAGTAGCCGAAAGTCAACATGTTATATATTTGTCGGATCTTATGTACATATGTGTCTTACGAATACTTGTGGGTCAATCCCACTTAGTGGGACGTGGTCGTGATGATGATAATGATCATGCTAATGTAGTGAGTAATGTGCCATCGAAATGCCCTCCTCCTCGTCTCGAGCAATGACGATGTAGCTGCGCTGCAATTTCTGATGCTTTGAGTTTATCAATTGCCGAGTTTCCAGTCTTCCCTTGGTTCCTAAGTCCAATGCAGCAGCTGCTATTGTCTTCTTTTTGCAAAGGCTTGTGTTATTGGATGGAAATGCAGGGTAGATCTTCTAGTTCTAGCCAATCCTAATTTAACCACAAGAAAAGCTAAACTCTCTGCACTCTTTGAAGCTTGGTTTTGTATTCTAAAGTCTAACTTAATCACTA
>JAOWBR010149844.1:0-13608 GCA_028571145.1 Dionaea muscipula
GAACGATCCATATCGAATATGTTCTAAACCTTCATAATTTACAAATGGATTATTAAAATTCATATTACATATTATAACAATTATCATATATACCAAATTCAATTACACCACACCAAATTCAACTAAACCTTTATACACTAATTCTAACATGTGCTTATTAAAATCATAACTTATAATTAATTACAAGCATACCAATTACGTGATTAACAATTATCACTTACACAAACCCTAATTCACAATTAAACCAAAACTAATTAAACTGAACCTAATTAACAATTAAACCAATCCTAATTAAATCAAACTAAATTAAACCAGACCTAATTAAATCTGACATAACACAATAACCCACAAACCCTAATTAATAGATCCTAGCCCAATTTAAATAAACCCTAACATTACAATTTATCATAAATCGGCCACAATTACCAACCAAAATAACACAATAACAATAACTCATAACAATAACACATATACAAATAACAAATCGACAAAAATTAGCAGAAAAAACAACCAAATGATCGAATTTACCCTTCGATCCCTTCACCACTGCCGCCCTCGCTCTTCACTGCCGTCGACGACCACCGCCGCTACAGACCACCACCTTCGGCCGCTATCACTGCTGTCGCCGTCCGCCACTACCGTCCGTCGCCGCCTTCGCCGCCGAGAGATGCTGCTGAGGGAGAGAGATCGCAGCTGAGAGAGAGAAAGAGAGAATGAAGGAAAATGGAAATGAGGGGAAGAAGAGGTTCTGCCCGATTTTGACCTAATTTAATTGTTTACAGACGGATAATATATCTGTCGGTAACTTTTTTTACTGTACGATGGATCACCGACGGACCATATTCACTCATCGGTAAGTGTTTCCTGGTTTCCTTAACACCGATGGAACGCCGACGGATATCCACCGACAGACTACATATCCGTCGGTATTCAAATGGATAGGTGCGGGAAAAAAACCGGCGGTAATCCGTTGGTAATTATCGACGGATACAGTCCGTCAGTAATTATCAATGGATACAGTCCGTCGGTAAGTAATCTGTCGGTAAAAGGCTATTTTTTATAGTGATTTATGCCATCATTCATAGCAAAGGCTTGAAAAGCAACTAGGTTAGGACCCGAGCGCCATCACTGTTCTAGGAGGTCTACTGTTATCGCCTGAAAATGAGTCAAGCAACACACCAAGTAACTTGAGAACCAACTCCGGTCGATCGGGTCAAGGCGGTCGGGTTCAACAAGCTAAACCAACGCTGAATCGACTTCAAGGATGAGGAAGATGACTCGTGGACCTGGAAGGATAAGCAAACCACGTTAGAGGGAGGCCCGATGTTTGAAGTTCGGGACGACCGCTCCGATGCTTAAGACAGCAAAGGAAAGCAAGATGCTGAATCAAGCTTACGTTAGGAAAAGATGTTGAAATCGGAAGAAAATACATACCTTGAAGGCTATAGGGGGTGGGGTATATATAGGCAATGAGGAAATGGGAGTAGGGGGAAATATCGAATTATCGATATGCCCCTCCACCCTGACCGGCCGGGCTGATCACCTCCTGGCCAGCCAAGCTGGCCCAGAAAATGGTAAAGGCAAGCTTTGGGCTGATCAGCCCAAGGCCAATAATGCTGGGGAAACGCCAAGTAGCAGCTCCGGGCTGATCATCCAGGCAGAATCGCCGAGCTGATCCCTACTGATGGAAAACCGAATTGGTTAAACCGAACCGATATCAAACGACCCCAGTCGCCTCCCTTGGCCTTTTGTCCACGTGTATAGGGGGGAATTTTCCCGTATATTATCAGTCTCCCAACTCCGTAGTTCGAGCAGTGCTCGAACTGAGGAGTTTTATCAAATCTGGTCACAGAACGTGGACAAAAGGAAGGTATATGAACCTTGGTTCCTCTAGCCAAATTTGTCATGCTGTAAGAAAGCTAAGCCGTGTACATGTAGCTTAGGCTGAGCGGATCATACCCCGATTAAGTGTGCTAGTCGTAATCCAATAACTGATCTTCATCTATGGCCTTTTACATCTTCTTCTTTGCAGCTTCTGTGAAACTTCAAAGAAGCCAAGGGACTAAAAACCTCACAAAATCCTTGCTCAGGCTGACTGTGTCATGAAAACAGCAAAAGGAAGTGACCCAGGCTGATCACCCGAGCTGATCATGCCCAGGTTGATATTGCAACGAAAATGGCAAAGGAAGAGGACCTAGGCTGATCACTCGGGCTGATCACCCCCCTATGTCTATAAATACTGAGCTGCCTCCTTTACTTTCTCCATTCTCTGAGCAGAGACAAGGTCACGCCACTCCGAGTTGTGCAATCGGGCAGAACAGCTGAGCAGAACCTCTGAGCAGAACACGCGAGCGGGTCATCCTTCCTTGAGTTTACTTTTTCCCGTCTTTCCAATATGAGTGAGAACTTGTCTGACGTGTCCACCCCATCCGACATGCATTCCGGCCCTGGGAACCAAGCTCTTCGAATCGTTATAGTCCATAAAGAATGGCTTGCGGCTAAGTGGGCTCACTCCTCTGTACCTCCTCCCTTTCTGTTATGAGTGAAAGCCGTTGATATTGAGTCCTTCCCCACCCGGCATTAATGTCCAGACTACCAGTTTATCCTTCCTTATTTCCAAGACCGTCCCTTCGATCCTAAAAATGGGGTGATGTTAGTTTATGAAGACAACCTTCGTTTTAGTTTCTGTCTCCCCTTCTGTCCCTACTACCAACAAATCTTAGATTTCTTTCGTCTCAGCCCCGCACAATTAACCCCCAACTCCTGGGGGCTTATGGAAGCTTCGGGTCTCTATGTTATGAATTAGGATTTCAACCTAACGCTCGTTCTTTCTGGGAGTTCTTCACCCATAAAATCATTTTTAAGAGTAAACCCTGCGGTTTCCACGTCCTTACCTCTCGTCCCAATCACGTCTTCATTAAGGGTCTTCTCTCTAAGATTTCCTTTTGCTCTAGGTGGTGTCGGGTCTCGGGTCCTGGGATCACGGAGAATCCAGAATGGAGAGGTTCTGCGAGCAACATTACTGTCGAGATCTTTACCCTTGAGGAGGAAGTGGCCCAGACCATCAAAGAGCAGCTTAGGGCAAATCTTACCTGGGATGTGTTAGATTTAGTAGACCCTATTTCTCTAAGGGACGCAGGTCTTGCTCCCGGTGTAGAACCTGCTCCCTCGTCCTTTTTTGACGAGGCATCTGCTGAAGAAGGTGAAGTCGCGAACGAGGATACCGATGACTCCGGGACTTCATCTAAAGACAACATCGGGGATCTAGAGGTAGATGTCTCGATTGGCTCTGATGATTCTCTCCTTGATTCCAGCCCCTCTCCTGTAGCTTTCCCTCTCCCTCCTTTCCGATCCGAAGGGGTGTCGTCACCCCTTCTTTCCCCTCGTGTGGGCACTCCCCATGTGGCGGAGGATATGGGAGGTGGCAAGGAGTGAGATGTTGAACTATCTCCCTTGTTCTCATCGATCCCCGAGATGGGTGGCTCCAATGACCAACTAATGCTTGAATCTCATGATGTCGGGGATGCTCTTTTGAGTCCTGAGTCTTCTGATGGTTTGACAAGTCGCTTCTCCTCATATTTTTGGTTATTGCTGAGTATGAACTATTAACTTATTATTAACCCCTTGATCTGATTTTTTGATGCAGACATGGGACCTCGACCGCGTATGCCACACACCACCGCTCTAACGGGGGAGAAGACAAAAGACCCTCCCAGCTCCACTGCTCCCAGCTCCTCTGCTCTAGGTGACACCACCACCTAAGCACCGGGGAAGAAGGCAGCCACCGGAAAGACCGTCATGGGATATCAAGTCCCACTTCCCTCTTCCATCCAAATCGCCTCTAAAACCCCGCAGAACCTGAGTCGGTATGCTACCCGAGGACAACCGGGGCCCGACAGGTGCTGGAAGAAGCACGGGGCACTCCTCCTCCCCAAACGCCAAAGAAGCTGAAGCGCCTTTCCAGCAACTACCAGCCCTCCGTTCCTGCCAAAAAGTTGGACAACCGGCTCTTCCACTACTATGGACCACGTCCAGAGCTAACCAACATGCCTGACAACTCCAGGGGCGTAATGACATCAGAAGACAATGCCCTGGCAGCTTGTCAGGTCGTGGTCACCTCGTTCTCTGACGATCGGAACCATTACTACCTTGAGGATGGGAAGACAATCAACAGAGAGTGGATGTACAGAGATTTGAAGGAACATGCCAAGAGAGTAAGTGATACTCTCCTCTTAACCGCCCCCTTCATACCTATGATACCCGGTCTGACTTTAGTATAATTAAAGGATGTCGTGGCTCTAGACATAGCTCAGCGACTACAGGCTGACACGAATCAGAGGGTGGCAGAGCTGCTGAACGAGAGGAGGAAGCTGGAGGAGAAACATCAGAAAGAGAACGAGTTAGTGCTGACAAAAGGCTTTTTAGAGACTGCTAGGGGAGAGGTGGACACCCTAAGGGAGCAGATGACCGCGGACTCCAGGACTGCCCGTGCTGAGCGGGAACAGTTGAACTCCTTGCTCGAGAAGGCTCGCCGTGTGGTGTCTGAACTGGAGGAGCGCCAAAGGACAGAGGTGGAGCGGGTGTGGGAGGCACACTTCGACACTTGGCGGGAGGCCTGGCTGGACTCGGAGGAGGGTCGGGATTACATTGATGCATGTTCGCGCCCGGGGATCGCCATGGGGTATAAGAAGGCCCTTATTCACTTCGCAGCCAGATTTACGGACCTTGATGAGAACACAAAGTGGGGAGGATTGCCCAACTTTGATGATATTCTCTTTCGACCAAATGACGAGCCCTAATATCTGGCAGATGAAGAGGAAGGGGAGATCCAAGCTGCGAATAAGGAACTCCCAGGAGGCTCCTCCTCTCAGATGCCCGGTCCCGAGGTCCTTCCTCCGCTAGCCTCTCTTCTATCCGTGTCCTTGACGCAGCAGCCCCAAGTGTCATTATCGATAATTTCTAGTAAGCCTCTTACTGTGGAGCAAACACAACGCCTGATAGATGTATTTGGAGAAGTTCCTGAATCTCGTCCTCACCACATGTGATCTTTTGCAGAAATAGCGGCTGCGGTGAATGCCTTCCTAAATGAGGAGCCCCCCACCCTTGAAGCTGATAGAGGAGGCGAAGAAGCGAGGGTTGTAGAGCCAGCTGCTGGAGAAGGTGTGGAGGAGCACCGAGTAGAATAGGATGGCTATTCTTGGTCCTGTCATGCCCTTATTATCTTAGCGGAAGGATATTTGACTTAGGATTTTACTCATTCAAGTAGAGTTAGCTCATAGGGATTACAAGTTCCCACTCCTTCTTAGGCATGTCTAGGGAGGCGTTGGTACTTGTTTTTACTGTAATTCCTATTTAGACAATGAATGAGATTGATTTTCTTTCCTGTTATCTCTTCTTTCCTTAATCTTCTCTCGATTTGTTGGTTTTAGCAACAAAACTCTATCCTGTTGGTGGTGCAAAAGTGATAAGCCTGAGTTTATGAATGAGGCGGACTCGACTCAGGGAGTACGAGACGCCCTTACTAATCCCCGTAGGACGGATCCGTATTAAGGTGCAAGATGCCGCGGCTAGACACATCCCACGTAGGAGCGACCCGACTTAAATGGATGGGCGGGTGAAAACCCGACTGAAAACATCTAGGCAGGAGCGACCCGACTTACAAGATGTGCCGACCATGGGTCCGACTTTCTCAACCATGCGGGGCGGACCTGACTTAAAGGGAGGTACAGCACAAACATGTCTTCTTTTCTTAAAATGATGAGAAAAATGAGATCGACGTGCGAGAGATGCTGGATTTGAGTACATATATAGATATAGTGAAAATCAAACTAACAAGATGAACATTCACAAACATATTATTGATATTTGTCGAAGATGTTTAAGATTCCAATTACGGGAGATGTCCCTTCCATCCAGCGTTTTGAGTCGATACGTGCCAGGTTGTACTTCTTCCTGGACCTCGTAAGGACCCTCCTAATTATGCGCCAACTTTCTAGACGGAGCGTTAGCCCCTTCAAAATTTGCATCTCAAAGCACCAGATCACCTCTTCGAAAGGTTCACTCCTTAACTCTAGAGTTATAAAACTGAACTACCCTTTGTTGATATGCCGCGAGTCTAAGGGCAACATGCTCCCTTCTTTCTTCAAGGGCATCCAGGCTATTGTGGAGCTCATGTTCATTATTCTACTCTGAGAAATGGTCCACCCGATAGGAGTGCACACCAATCTCTATAGGAATCAAAGCCACTACGTCAAACGTCAAGCTGAATGGTGTTTCCTCAGTAGCCGCCCGAGGAGTTGTTCGGTATGACCAAAGGATGGTTGTGAGCTCCGTTACCCAGTTACCCTTAGCCTTGCCGACTCGAGCCTTCAATCCTTCCACCAGCGTTATATTAGTTACTTCCACCTGCCCATTGCTTTGGGGATAGGCCACAGAAGCGTATTGATGATCGATTTCATATTCCTGGTAGAGGTTTTCGAACTTTTGACCTTCAAATTGTGTGTCGTTGTTGGTAATGATTGCTCGTGGAACGCCAAAGCGACAAATGATGGACTTCCATAGGAATGCTTCCACATCAGTCTCGGTGATCCGGGCAGTGGGTTCTGCCTCTGCCCACTTAGTAAAATAATCAACGGCTACAATTAAAAACTTCTTTCATCCAAGGGCAGTAGGATATGGTCCCTGAATATCTATCCCCCAAACGGAAAAGAGTCAGGCACTAGTGACAGATGTGAGTGGCTTTGATGGACAATGTTGTTTCTTGGCAAACTTCTAGCAGACAGAACACTTCCGCACATACTCTTCCACTTCATGCTCCTGATTCGGCCAAAAGTATTCCTGCCGCCGGACCTTCTTCGCAAGGGTGGTGCCAGCCTAGTGGCCTCTACACGAACCCTCATGAATCTCCTCTAGGACATAACGGGCATCCTCCTTCATGAGACATCTGGCACACGGATGTTGATAGAGTTGCTTGTATAGGATCTCATTTATGAGTCGGAACCTGGCAGCTTTCAATCTAAGGCTCCGAGCCTGATTTTTTCCTAGAGGCAATGTGCCCTTCTCTAGATACTCCATGATTGGAGTCATCCAAGTGATAGATGTAGTGCCAACAGGCAAAATAACGATAACAACCTTGATACTGGATTCGACAAGCTTCTCAACAAAGACAGTACGACCAAACTCTGAGTCAGGGCCCGATACCAACTTGGACAGCGCATCTGCGTTCGCATTTTGTATCCTAGGGATCTGGATGAGCTCTACTCTTTCAAACTTCTTTATTACGGCTTCCGCCATCTCCTTATACTTTTTCAACTTCTCCTTCACTGTCACAAAATTTCCATTGACCTGGTTGACCACCAACTGAGAGTCACTAATGATCTTTAAGACCTGTGCCCCAACCTCCAATGCAATTCACAAACCGGCCAACAGAGCCTCATACTTCGCCTTGTTATTAGTTAACGAGAACCCGAAGCGAAGAGCATACTAGATCTCTGTGCCATCTGGGCTAGTGAGAACCAAACTCGCTCCCCCTCCCTGTCTGCAAGATGAACCGTCAACGTGAAGCATCCAACAGGATGATGGTTGGAGAGGGAGTCTAAACTCCGTGCACTCTATCAGAAAATCGGAAAGGATCTGCCCCTTAATCGCCGGTCTTGGCTGATATTCCAGTTGAGATTGTCCTAACTTTACAGACTATTTAATAAGTCTACCAGAGGTCTCTGGTCGGTGAAGTATTTGACGCAATAGCTGATCAGTGAGCACCACTATCGGATGTGACAGGAAGTAAGTCTTTAGGCGCCTTGAGGCGCTGACCAAGGCAAAAGTCAGCTTGTCAGCCCTAGGATATCTCTCTTCAGCATCCTTTAAGATTCGGCTTGTGTAGTACACTGGTTTTTGCACCTTGCCATCTTCCCAAAGGAGGACTATGCTAACGGTTGTGGTGGAAATGGCAAAGTACAGGAACAAAGTCTCACCTGGAATAGGCTTGGTGAGCAATGGCAGAGACTCAAGGTAAGACTTGAGGCTTTCAAAAGCAGTCTGGAACTCTGGCATCCACTCGAATCCCTTTGAGTTCCTTAAGATCTTGAAGAATGGGAAGCTGCGGTCGGCAGACCGACTCAAAAATCTGCTCAGGGCGGCCAGTCGGCCTGTCAACTGTTGTACCTCACGAATATTTAGAGGAGGGGCTATATCTCTGATGGATTGGATCTTCTGAGGATTTGCCTATATCCCTCTCTGAGTCACAACAAAACACAAGAACTTACCAGAAGTCATGCCAAATAGACACTTTCTAGCATTGAGCTTCATGGCATACTTTCGGAGTAGGAAAAAAGTAGTCTCAAGAGCAGTGATGTGCTCCTCCTTCGTGACACTCTTGACGAGCATGTCATCCACATATACCTCCATACACTTGCCAATGGACGGCTCAAAAATCTTATTCACAAGACGCTGATAGGTGGCTCCGGTATTCTTCAAACCGAAGGGCATCATTATATAGCAGAAGGTGTCGTTGTGCGTTATGAACTCAGTCTTTTCCTCATCTTCTTTCTTCATCCTGATCTAGTGATACCCCGAGAATGCATCCATGAAACTTAACATCTCATGTCCCGAGGTAGAATCAACCAGGGTGTCGATATATGGGAGCAGATAAATGTCCTTGGGGCAAGCCTTGTTCTGGTCAGTGAAATCCACGCACATCCTCCAGCTCCCATTAGGCTTCTTGACCAAAACCGGATTAGCAAGCCATTCCGGATAATGGACTTCCCGTATGGTCCCGGCTATCAAAAGCTTCTTTACTTCCACCTGGATAGCATCATTTCGCTCGGTGCACATCTTTCTCCTTCTTTACTTGACAGTCTTAACAGTGGGATCAATGCTTAGCGCGTGCTCAATTACACTACGGTCAATACCAGGCATCTCCTCAGTTGAAAGGGCGAAAAATTCCCTATTCTCTTTCAGAAAGGCTATCCGTTGCAGGCGTGATGCCTCGGTCAAAGTGGTCCCTATCTGGACGATTGAGCGAGCGTCTCCCTCTACCAGCATGACTTCTTCTAAGGGCTCCGCTGCCTGTGCTCTTTCCTCGGGAGGGCAACCCACCATCTCCACCTTCTGAGTGGGTTCCCCCTCATTGTCAGTAAATAGAGAGCGAGATCACTTCAGAGAGACTAGGTAGCAGTCTCTGGCTGCCTTCTGGTCACCAAATATAAGTCCCACCTTCCCTCTGACTGCAAACTTAACCAACAAATGGTAAGGCAAAACAACTGTTTGCAATAGATCTTGTGCGTGCCTGCCCAAGATGGCGTTGTAGGCGGACGGTACATCTACCACTAACCAATTCACATCTACCGTCCTTCGTATATCCGCATCTCCTACCGTAACTGGAAGAGTGATCTCACCCATGGCCATGACTGAGTGGCCAATAAAGTCATTTAGTAGAGTCTTGATTGGCTTGAATCCGTTGGCTCCCAAATTCAGCACTGCCATTAAACGCTTGTACACATCGAAAAACAGGATGTCAGCAGAACTTCCTGTATCGACCAAAATCTGACAAACTTTTGCATCCTTCATCATGGCGCTTATCAGGACCGCATGTTAATGTGGAGAAGAAACCCTGGCCTCGTCCCTCTAAGAAAATGCAAGGGAAACATCTTGCTGCTCCTCTTTCTCCTTGCCCTTGCTCTCGGGCATGACGGCTACAGACGACACCCGTCCTCCTCGGGCATACTTCTTCCGCCCTCGAGCACTATCGCCACCGTTGGAGGGTCTTCCAGAAATAGTTTGAATGATGGGAGCTCCGCTGACGGTGATCCAACTTCTCTTCCGGTCGGAACTAGAACTCTGGTTAGAATCTTTTATTCCGGAAGATGAGGGCTTGAAATTGTCCTTGGGAGCATGATCATACTGCCTGGTATACTCCTTAGAATCTCCTTCTGCCTACCGTCTCAGAACACGGCATCCTCGAGAGTCATGGGCACACTTCTAATGAAAGGAGCACCATCTCTTCTTCTCTAATGGGATGGCTCTTGAGGGTGCTGGCCTGCTAGATGGCGCTTTGTACTGACCATGGTTACTCTGTGTTACCAACACCTGTCCATGCTCGGCGACCTATGGTGGGTAGTCTACACGAGATGGCCTTGTGTCTGTACGGTGAGAGGTCTTCTTGCCAAAGCCTCGTCTATCAGAAGAGCGGCTCTCGGTCTCCTTTCGAGGCTCTTGACGACCGGCTCTGTTTGAATCGAAGGCACTATGTCCACTATGCTAATCCTCGAGGGTCATATAGTTGCGAGCCCTCGGCAATAGCTGCCCAAAAGATTCCGACTTCCGGAGGGTAAGGTCATCAAGGAAGGCTCCAGAGCGCAGTCCTGTCTGCAAGGCTACCATGGCCACATCACCACCAAGGCCCGGAATCTGGATGTAGGCCTTGTTGAAACGAGCCATGTACTCCCTTAAGGATTCATCTATTCGTTTCCAGACACTGAAGAGGCTAGAGGCGGCCCTAGAGAATGTACAAGAGCTAGCAAATTGACCTACAAAGGAATCCCTCAGCTGTAAAAATCAAAAAATCGTCCGTGGTTGCAGAGAAGCAAACCACTGTCTTGCAACCCCCTTGAAGGAAGCGAGGAAGGCCCGGAACATGATGGCGTCCTCAACGCCAAATAACTGTATCTTCACCTCAAAGTTGTTGAGGTGATCCTCTGGATCAGTGGAGCCATCATAGAGGTCCATTTGTGGCAGGCGAAACCCTGTCGAAAAGGGGGCCTCATGAACCTCTTGTTAAGATTTTCTCAACATATGTTGAAGTTTAAGGTTCAAGGCGATGGCGACGGCATGGAGGCGGCAGAGTCTCTGTTGAAGCCGTAGACACTATGGCGATGGATTGATGAATATTCTAATCCAGGATGATTCCATGACGCCGTGGGCATCCATGATGATTGTCATGTTATACTTGGTGTGTGGACCAAGTTTTAGGTCTCTAGGAAATCTGGTTCAAGATTTAGGCTCTACTGACGCCATGGAGATGGGAGACAGTGGCTTCTATTCCTAAAGCTGAGACTGATGGCGACACGATGCTCTAACTCATAATTCTGATGTTGTATGGAAAAGTTCTTTTGCATGGATGTTATTCATAATGTCTTGATGTATGATATCAGGACTTGGCCTCAGTGTCGATGCAGGATGTGTATGGTGTCAGGCATGTCAGCACCATTGTAGGCAATGTCACATATGCTAACGCCTTGGAGGTTGTCACCCCGGGCAGTTGAGTTTAGGGATCTGTGCCCATTCAGTTCGGCCTATTGTTATAGATTGTTAGCTGATCTTAGGATGTATGTCTAAGTTGTTACAACTAAATTGACACGTGTCTTGTCCTCATTGGTTGTAATAGTCTATATATTTGAATTCCCAGATGCGAGAATTGTAGCATGCAACACTTGTGAAAAATTTGAATCAAAGTTTCAAAGCTTATTTTGCTCCCATTCCACCATTTCTCTCTTCTTCCAATTTCCTTGAGTTGTGCTGTGATCTGAGCTCGATTCATTGTGATTAGTGAGTGGAGAGATCAATTCCGCCTTTGGATTTCTCATCAAGTGGTATCAGAGCTTGGTTTAAGGTGCTCTATTTTTTCCTCTAGCTACGGTGTTCGATCGAAGATTTCAAGTTTTTCAGATCCAATTGGAGTCTGAGGTGTTCTCGAGTTCGATTCATTCAGATCTTGATTTATTTGAAGTTTGCAGCTGAGAATTTCACTGATCTATGATGCAGGCCAATCACAGTCGCATGGTTACGCTCAATGGAGGAAACTTCCACGTCTGGAAGGGGAAGATGGAGGATCTCCTCTATGTCAAGTAGCTTCATCTACCGGTGTTTGGAGAGAAGCTTGCAGACAAATCCGTGGAGGATTGGATGATGTTGCATCGATAGGTATGCGGATACATTCATCCGTGGGTGGATGACAACGTTCTCAATCACATTTGTGATATCACGGATGCGAAGACGTTGTGGACAAAACTTGAGGAATTGTATGCTCGGAAGACATGAAACAATAAGATGTTCCTGATCCAAAAATTGATGCCGCTGAGATATGATGATTGCAGTCCTATCACGGATCACTTGAATTTGTTCCAAGGGATCGTGAATCAGTTGTCCGGTATGGGCATAAACTTCGGTGATGAAATTCAAGGACTGTGTCTACTTGGAACTCTCCTAGATTCATGGAAAACTTTTCGGATGACGGTCATAAACTCGGCTCCTAATGGTGTGGGTACCATAGACATTGCCAAATCTAGAGTTCTCAATGAGGAGCTTCGGAGGCAAGCTGCTAGATCCGGAAAGCCAGAGTTGATGGTGATGGATTCCAGGGGGAGGAGCATGGCTAAAGATAAGGCGAAGAGAGACAAGTCGAAGAGTAACAGTCGGGATGGGAGGAGCTCTAAGGCGACAGTTTAATATTCTTTTACCACAAGAAGGGCCACTATAAGCGAGATTGTTATAAGTGTGCGTGCTCAGAAACAGAGTAGTGGCGGTGGCGATGGTCAGACCATTGCGGCGACATCAGGAGTTAAGAATTCTAGAAGCAAGTCTTCATAGGGCTCATCTAGCTCTAGTACTGCTCAGGATGGTGAGTTTATTCCTTTGTTAGAGGAGGACTCTGTATGCCTTGCTAGATTAGAGACGAAGTGGGTGGTTGAACCGGCCCCTCCCGTGGTCGTTTAATCACGATAGGGGTGTGGCTCAAATGAATGTCTCCGAAACGCTTACCGAGGCAGAGACGTATGGAGACGAGTTACTCAAGAACCTACGACAATACTAACTGGTAGTAAGCAGCGAGTCTGAGGTTGAATCCCATAGGGATATGAGGTCTCTAGTGTAGTTTAGTCTAGGTGGTGCGGAAATAAGACTCTCTGGTGATGAGAATAAGAAAATAAAAGTAAAATGGGGGGGGGGGGACATGAAACTCGCGACTAGACACAAAGGAAAGTAAAATGCCGACCAGCGCCAAGTTACAAAGTAATAACTAGCGACTGGAATCAAAGAAAATAAAGACGTGACAGGTATCAAACAAAATGCAGTGAAGGGGATGGGGTGGAATGATGCGGAAGAAATGCAAGGGAGATCACGAAATAACCAACAACAACTCTCTGCTAACAACACAGGTCAACAGAGGGATCAGTTACTGCATCTACTCCATTCTACCAAAGTAGCGGCTATAGAGGTTCTCTTCTAAGCTAGAGACACAACATCAGTTTAATGTAAAGTCACGGTAAATAAGGCTTGGTCACACTTATCTATCGGCCCTTCTCTCTCACGACACTGGCAAAGATGTTCACCTCCTCTAGGTACAAGCTGTCGCAAAAATAGGAGGTGTCAAACCCTTATTCTATTGTCAACTCTGAGAAGAGAAATGACTAAATTAAACCTAAATAGAGTATAAAGATGGAGAACTAAGTTTAACCTCAAATCTCACTTTTAAATACTTAACTAATTCCCACAAAGTCAGACTCTCGAACTAAGCAGTAACTAGCAAGTTGTGCCTAATATCCGACTAGATCCACTCTAAGTACCAAATATGAAGTCCGAGCAGCTTACTCTTTGATGAGGTCTCATCTCTTA
>JAOWBR010149855.1:0-13606 GCA_028571145.1 Dionaea muscipula
TTCCATGTGTTATTATCAGAATAATGCTCTTGCTATGTCAAGATGATTATCTTACTTTCGTGGAGGATTCTTGAACTACTTCAGCATGGGTAAGTGATTTCATTGTCATCCCCTTCACATTTTAGTGGAAGAAGCTTGTAAAACATTCATGTTTGTCAAGAGGTTCCATAGCAAACATGCTTTTTGTCTTTGCAGGATTAATGGTTGCTCAAGTAGTTAGAGTTGAATTCCAGCACATGTTACAAGCCAGTGACTGGTTCTATGTTAATTAATTTTGTTGAACTAGTTGAGATTAAGGGAATTGTTGAATCCATATGAGAACAGGTTAACTACATTAAAAGTGAAATAGAGAATGGAAAAACCTAGCACTCAACCATAAAATGACCCAGCTTCAGACTGCATTACTGTGCTTTATGCCTTTTACCTCTGTTGAGCTTGTTTTTTTTGGATATCTTTATCAATATCAAATCATTGATGTTTATTCCATTCTATGACATATGCTGCTCTTTGTAAAATGAAGAGATTTTGGTCAGAGATTTTCTTCACATTGGGATAATTGGATCCTGCCTATGCAATACAGCATCAGGTCCATAGTTTGCCTAAACTTGCTGAGATTTTTTTGGAGGATTCAACCCTTGAGGAACACCGTGCTGACAGAAATCTTTGGAGGTTAGTATGAATCTATTGATTCTGTCATTCACTCTTTTTGGATTTCATAGCTTGTCTCAACTTTTGTTCTTTTTTGGCATCTAATCAAGATTTTTGGTCTGTAGAGAGGTTTGACTCCTCCATATATATGTCGATGATGGCCTCATTGAAATTGTGTGATTCAGAGATGCTTGGCATGGGCTTATTTTGCTTGCTCCATATATGGTCGTGGCACTCGTCTTGCACAAGTATACTTCCCTTTCTTTTAATTTATATATCCATTGTTCTTCAAGCATAGTTGATTAGCCTGTTTCACATCGGGTGCGAGACTAAAATAATGATAGCATATAAGTTTACGATGACTCATAACTTATTGGTTTAGACATTTGGGTTGAGACATTCTTGAGGGGCTATTTAGTTGCTGGCATTTGAGATAGATTTGGCCTTTGGTTGTGGGCTCCAGTGGCTGCACCGATATGATACTTACTTGTATGTCCTGTGTTGAAGGTACTTGTAAAAATTGCAGGCAAAGAGAGTATGGTTCGAGTTTCAAGAAGGCACAACTGACCACACATAACATGAGGATTGATGGAGAACCATGGGAACAACCACTCCCATTGGATGATGATGCTTGTTCTCACTTTGGACAGGTAACCATGCTGGCTAGACCACCTTGTTGATCCAAGAGCATCCTTGACCCATCCCCACCCCATACCCCTAGTAATTTTACCAGTTGGACTACTTTGTGGACTACTTTTTCTGATTAGAAAAAATAAGCGAGTGTTTTATTTCTTTTTTCTTTGTCATCTTTCCCGAAGGTTAGGTGGGCCATGAAAGCAATGATAATGAGGAAATTGATGACGAATAGAAGGAGAGTCGAAAGATTGGTGCGACCAACACTTTTAGAATACCAGATGATCGCTGTTGATTTAACTATCATCTTAGGTATGAAAATTTTGATGCTTGTTTATTAGCAAATCCTTTTGCTGTTGTTTTTGAAATCGCGGATAAGCAGTGTGAAACGAGGTCTTTGAGTCTATGTGAAGTCTTTTTTTATGTAGTCGGACTCGGAGAGAATAACATCTTAAATATGCATCTCCTTTTACATTCTCCATAAAATATATAAATAGAGAATGTTATTAGTTTCTTTTCACCATTTTACCATCATTCAGTAACGATATTTTTTATTATATAAGTTGATTGATAAATCTGATTTTTAAAGAACAGTCACCTATAAATGGAATATAGAAAATCCTTCCATTAAGGATGCCCTTAATAATGAAATTAGAGTGGACTTTTTTGGGCCATTGGATTTGGAAGTTTAAGGGTTGGAATTGATTGGTAGTGGATGAATAGTAAAACATTGTTGGTAATGGGTGAATAGTGAGACAATGCACTGTTCATCTGAGATTGAATCCTGATCTTTGATTTATAGATCCAATGGTCCAAAAAAGTCCGCACTACTGTTGAAAAATGAATGTCCGCAATAGAAGGGCTCATGGAATATATACCTAAAGAACTCTATATTCCATCAAATCCTGTACTGAATTCTTTTAGCCACCCCAGTTAAAATACACAAATAAAAATGTGAAGGGAAAGAAATCTATGATGGTTTAAACAATACACAGTAATTTGATGATAGGACCGTTTTATATTCCCTTTTTGTTGGTGTATTTTTTTACTGGGTTGGCTAGCAAAATCGTCCTTTGTTAGATTTGTCATTAGCAAATAGCAATGAATAAAGATACATGCACACCAATTTCTGTTGTATATGATCACCACCGTTGAATTTTGTTGAGTTTTTAAATAAATATTGATGAGTGAAACCCAATAGTAAAATGAATAGCTATTTGTGCATATATCATTATTGGTCGGCACTCCCCTTGAATTCTATCCTTCATTATCCACTTGCCAATTGCCAATTGTCACATATTTGGGCAACTAAAAATCAGGATATGTTTTTTGGCAAACAAACAACTGTTCATCCCAGTTTCCCCAAATTTCTGATACCAATTCCCTTGTGACAAAAAAAAATAGTAGAAAAGAGATGGGAAAAGAAATGGGTCGAATATTGAGGAACCAAGTGTGGGTGGTAGCAGCAAGCATAGCAGCAGTGCTGCAATGGAGGCCTTGAAAGACCAAGGATTTTGCAGGTGGAATTACACTACTCTCAGCAGGTCCCTTCTTCACCAGCATGCCATTGCCAAGAGCAACATCAGATCCAGTTCCCAGCGGGCTATGACTATGAAGCTATCGGCTCCACCTAATCCACCTAATTGTAATAACAAGAACTGTCATGTGCTTGAGCTGTTGGGGTCCAAATTGATCGAAGAAAGAAACATCTAATTCTACAGTTCTTATTATGCTCCATCGGCGCAACTTACAATGCCAATTTCCTTGTTTTCTTTAAACTCGTGGCTTCCCCATTTTCTCTCTCTTTTTGTTTTTGTTAGGGGGTGGACATTTGAGTACCTGTGGGTCCGACCCGTACTGGTGACGGGGTGAGGCGAAACGTGCCGAAAAGTTTGCAAAATACAAGCGGGGTGAGGTAGTTCGAGTTGGTAAAAAATGGTTCAGTCCGGGTTCAGTTAAAATAAAATTTCGTCAAATTTTTGTCTCGTTATTCACCCGAGTTATAAACTCACAACGACACATGCGTCACATCAGACCCAACCTTGTTCTTCTCAAGTTCTCATAGGATTTGAGTTTTTTAGCCATATTATTACTTACATTGGGAAAATTGTTATTATTACTTAGATTGGGAAGATTGTTATTAATAATTAAGTGATAAAATGATAATTTGTATTCCTAATTTTTTTACATAAAAGTAGAAAAAATGAAAAAATGAAAAAAATACACACTGAAAGAACACATAAAGAGAATGGTAAAGTCATAAAATGACAATGAATATCATAATTTTGTTATAATTTGACAATATTGCTCTAATTGTGTCGTGTTATACTTTAGCATTTACATATTTTCAATCATCTAGCATTAATCATTGTCAAATGTTGACATGGCTATCATTCATGCCATATCTGGCACAAAGTGTAACATTGTTAAATATTGAGATGCCAAATGCAGCCTATTAGAGATGTTAGCTATTACTAAAATATAAATTTAGCCACTTTTTTTTACATTATTATAGTTGCTCTAAACTCTTCGTCTTTGGCCCTCTTTAATACGCCGATAAGGAAGGTTGGATTGGATGAATAATCCGATATATTTCTTATCCTGCAATTGCTGTGCAAAAATGATGTCGGATTATTAATTTATCAGGCTTCATATCCATAAAAAATGCTTGATATTAGCGGTTATCCGTATTTTCAACACGATAAGCACTCCGTTTTTTTAAAAAAAAAATCACCGAAAAAATATATGTTATCAACTCTTTGAAAAAATAAAAAATAATAAAATTTAAAATTAAAAAATAATAATAAGAATTCGAAATTATTATATTAATATTAATCTTATTTGGATCACCTTAATATTTTAAATAATTTAACTATAATATTATATAATTTTTATTAAATGTATTACTAAAAAAATAAATTTTTTTTATTAATGTTATAAAAAAAATTATCCTCATCACACCGCACTTTATTACCAATTGCACGTTATTTTATTACTCACTTTTATTAGAATATATTAATATTAATTAATGTTGTATATCTCATTAATGCTGGGCCTTCATCCGGCGGGCAGCTGGGCTTTACCCGGCCTTCATCCGGCGGGCAGCTTGGTAATAAAATGAAAATCTGTATTCCCAGCGCCGGATGAAGGCGATGAAATAAACACCAAGAGCCGGATGGGCGCCGGACGAAGGCCGGGTGAGGGCCAGCGGAGGCGCAGCCAAGGCACGAACCGGTGACACCAATTTCGTCCATCTTGACAAGCAAGAATGCTGTGTCTCCTCCGATCCTCCGGTAAACCATATATCACCCTAATTTTGAGAATCTCGCATTGCAATTGTTTGTTTCAATCAACCATGCCATGCCAGTCAGCGAGCTAGGATTTGATCTGGTGTTGGTGTAGAAGAATCTGAGTTGAACTTGATACTGATTTATCGGCTTCTTGTGTTTGTTTATTGAATTCGTGGTACTGTGTTTAATGAATCGTCGCAAGGGGAATGCACATTGGCAGCTAGTCGTCTAATTGCCGCGAATTGGGAGCTGTTGATTACTGTGGGGCAGGGAGTGGGGTGAGATTGAAGTAGCCAATTTAGGGCATTGGAATCTTTTTTTTTTCTTCTTCTTTATATAAGGTAATTTCGATGGTGAGGTTTGTACCCACAATATCGTAGTTTTTTTATATCTTCTTTTCAAATTTAGTTAGGCATTCTAATTTACGAGCATGAAAAAAGAAAATTATCCAATGAACATGTATGAAAACACTTTTTGTCCTGGTTTTATGTAATTTATGATCAGCTGGTGGAGGACCTGGACAACCAATGAAGCACTCAGCAAATGAGGGTATTGTTTCTTAGCTTGTATCAATGGGATTCAACCATCTACATTGTCAAAAAGATGCTATTAGTACTTTCAATGCTGGAGTTGAAATGGCAATGTATTGGTTACTCATTGCTGTTGGAATAGCTTCTTGAAAACAAGAACGTATTACCTCAAATCTGTTGAAACAAAAAAACAGATCACCAACTTGTTGTGTTTTGGGTTGTGTCGCAGACTAGCTAGGTCGCTCTCTTTAACACGTTTCGCGGTTGTGCCCAAATTGTGCAAGTAGTTTGTCGTTGACACTTGACACGTCGTCCCCAGGATAAATCAGCCCAAAAGCTAAATCTCTGTGTCAATTTCCTTTGCATAGGAGGAAAGATCGACCACAAAACACTTTATCAACCTGTATTGCTCGAACTCGAGAATTTTAGAGGAAGAAAAAAGATTATTTCTGTCATTTGAAAGAGTAGTGGAGGACTCTATTTAAAGGTTTTAAAATAAAAAATGCAATCATCACTGAAAAAATCAGTTCCAGTAGATTAGCAAAATGTGGGTCGTCTGAATTGGACCATCTCGAACAGGTGCTAGAAATGCTTAACCATCTCGGTCTGACGGTGGCAACAGCTCAGGGCAATGCCATAAAGCTCATGAGTACTGAGACCGAGATAGATCTCGTTCCCAAACGTGGGGCACTGCAACATTTCTTGTTTTACAAATACATCAAATTTCCAACAATCCCCCACTTGTATTTATAAAACATAGTATTCAAGCATTATGGTATAGAATTGTATATAAGTAAGGGTGTCTTGACTTGAACCCATACATAGTGTTAATGCCTTAGTTGAAAACTAGAGTGACTTGTGGTCTTGAACTCTAAGTCTCACTGCATCACACACACAATTAACTCTACTTGAGTACTGTAATGTTCAAGCGAGCACTTTACGGCCATGTGCTTATATCTATCCCAGTTTCGTGAATGACTTAGAGAATTTGCCAAAGTTCTCCTAAGAAGCGGCCACACTTCAACATTCACTAGCTAGATGAGTCTATCAAGAGTACTTCTGTAGAGCTATAGAACTCATTAAGTGTGATAAAATAACACCACCTCTTTTGCTACAGGATGTCATGCTTCTGAAGGATGGAATTATTTTATTTAAGCATGATTCTCAACATATCACCCATGTGACTTGTTTTTCCCTTTGAACCTATTTTATTTAGGGATTGGTGATGACGAATAGGAGGAGAATGGAAAGATTGGTGCGACCGACACTTTTAGAATACCAGATGATCGATGTTAATTTTACTATCCGAATCTCAGGTATGCAAATTTTGTTGCTTGTTTATTAGCAAATCCTATACTGATCTATTCTTTTAGCCACCTCTGTTAAAAACACAAATGAAAATGTGAAGGGAGAGAAATCTAGGATGGTTTAAAGAATACACGGTAATTTGATGATCGGACCGTTTTATATTCCTTTTGGTGTATTTTTTTACTTGGATGGGGATGGCTAGCAAAAGTGTCCTTCGTTAGATCTGCCATTAGCAATGAATAAAAATACATGCACAATAATTTCTGTTGTATATGATCATGAGTTACCACCGTTGAATTTTGTGGAGATTTTAAATAAATATTAATAAGTGAGATCCCATAGTAAAATGAATAACTATTTGTGCATGTATCATTATTGTTTAGCAATCTACTTGAATTCTATCATTCATTATCCACTTGCCACTTGTCACATATTTGGGCAACTAAGTAAATCAGGATATGTTTTTCGCCAAACAAGTGGGCTTACCATGTAGAAAAAAGAGTCACAATTCAGTGGACTAGCTTTTTGAGTTTCCAATTCCCAGCAGTTTGTTCATTGATTCATTGCACCAAGAGACCAATACCAGGGGCAGTTAGTTTCCTTCCCTTTTGTTTGGCAAAACTACTTGTTTTTCAGTCACACTTTCACTTTCTCCATCCACTTCTCACTTCTCCATCCACCAGGAAAAGAAATGGGTCGAATATTGAGGAGCAAGGTGTGGGTGGTGGCAGCAAGCAGCAAGCAGCATAGCAGCAGTGGAGACCTTGAAAGACCATGGATTTTGCAGGTGGAATTATAGTGCTCTCAGCAGGTCCCTTCTTCACCAGCATGCCATTGCCAAGAGCAACGTCAGATCCTCTTCCAGTTCCAGTTCCCAGCAGGCTATGACTATGAGGCTATCGGCTCCACCTAATCCACCTAATTGTAATAACAAGAAGGTCATTGTCGATCAAAAATTCCACAAATCGGACTGTCATGTACTTGAGCTGTTGGGGTCCAAATTGATCGAAGAAAGAAACATCTAATTGTACAGTTCTTATTATGCTCCATCGGAGCAACTTACGATGCCAATTTCCTTGTTTTCTTTAAACTCATGGCTTCCCCATTTTCTCTCTCGTTTTGTTTTTGTTAGGGGGTGGACATTTGAGTACCTGTGGGTCCGACCCGTACTGGTGACGGGGTGGGGTGAAACATGTCGAAAAGTTTGCAAAATACAAGCGGGGTGAGGTAGTTCGAGTTGGTAAAAAATGGTTCAGTCCGGGTTCAGCTAAAACAAAATTTCGTCAAATTTTTGTCTCGTTATTCACCCGAGTTAGAAACTCACAACGACACATATGCCATATCAGACCCAACCTTGTTCTTCTCAAGTTCTCATTGGATTTGAGTTTTTTTAGCCATATTATTACTTACATTGGGAAAATTGTTATTATTACTTAGATTGGGAAGATAGTTATCAATAATTAAGTGATAAAATGATAATTTGTATTCCCAATTTTTTTACATAAAAGTAGAAAAAATGAAAAAAATACACACTCAAAGAACACATAAAGAGAATGCTAAAGTCATAAAATGATAATGAATATCATAATTTTGTTATAATTTGACAATATTGCTCCAATTGTGTCGTGCTATACTTTAGCATTTACATATTTTCAATCATCTAGCATTAATCATTGTCAAATGTTGACATGGCTATCATTCATGCCATATCTGGCACAAAGTGTAACATTGTTAAATATTGAGATGCCAAATGCAGCCTATTAGAGATGTTAGCTATTACTAAAATATAAATTTAGCCACTTTTTTTTACATTATTATAGTTGCTCTAAACTCTTCGTCTTTGGCCCTCTTTAATACGCCGATAAGGAAGGTTGGATTGGATGAATAATCCGATATATTTCTTATCCTGCAATTGCTGTGCAAAAATGATGTCGGATTATTAATTTATCAGGCTTCATATCCATAAAAAATGCTTGATATTAGCGGTTATCCGTATTTTCAACACGATAAGCACTCCGTTTTTTTAAAAAAAAAATCACCGAAAAAATATATGTTATCAACTCTTTGAAAAAATAAAAAATAATAAAATTTAAAATTAAAAAATAATAATAAGAATTCGAAATTATTATATTAATATTAATCTTATTTGGATCACCTTAATATTTTAAATAATTTAACTATAATATTATATAATTTTTATTAAATGTATTACTAAAAAAATAAATTTTTTTTATTAATGTTATAAAAAAAATTATCCTCATCACACCGCACTTTATTACCAATTGCACGTTATTTTATTACTCACTTTTATTAGAATATATTAATATTAATTAATGTTGTATATCTCATTAATGCTGGGCCTTCATCCGGCGGGCAGCTGGGCTTTACCCGGCCTTCATCCGGCGGGCAGCTTGGTAATAAAATGAAAATCTGTATTCCCAGCGCCGGATGAAGGCGATGAAATAAACACCAAGAGCCGGATGGGCGCCGGACGAAGGCCGGGTGAGGGCCAGCGGAGGCGCAGCCAAGGCACGAACCGGTGACACCAATTTCGTCCATCTTGACAAGCAAGAATGCTGTGTCTCCTCCGATCCTCCGGTAAACCATATATCACCCTAATTTTGAGAATCTCGCATTGCAATTGTTTGTTTCAATCAACCATGCCATGCCAGTCAGCGAGCTAGGATTTGATCTGGTGTTGGTGTAGAAGAATCTGAGTTGAACTTGATACTGATTTATCGGCTTCTTGTGTTTGTTTATTGAATTCGTGGTACTGTGTTTAATGAATCGTCGCAAGGGGAATGCACATTGGCAGCTAGTCGTCTAATTGCCGCGAATTGGGAGCTGTTGATTACTGTGGGGCAGGGAGTGGGGTGAGATTGAAGTAGCCAATTTAGGGCATTGGAATCTTTTTTTTTTCTTCTTCTTTATATAAGGTAATTTCGATGGTGAGGTTTGTACCCACAATATCGTAGTTTTTTTATATCTTCTTTTCAAATTTAGTTAGGCATTCTAATTTACGAGCATGAAAAAAGAAAATTATCCAATGAACATGTATGAAAACACTTTTTGTCCTGGTTTTATGTAATTTATGATCAGCTGGTGGAGGACCTGGACAACCAATGAAGCACTCAGCAAATGAGGGTATTGTTTCTTAGCTTGTATCAATGGGATTCAACCATCTACATTGTCAAAAAGATGCTATTAGTACTTTCAATGCTGGAGTTGAAATGGCAATGTATTGGTTACTCATTGCTGTTGGAATAGCTTCTTGAAAACAAGAACGTATTACCTCAAATCTGTTGAAACAAAAAAACAGATCACCAACTTGTTGTGTTTTGGGTTGTGTCGCAGACTAGCTAGGTCGCTCTCTTTAACACGTTTCGCGGTTGTGCCCAAATTGTGCAAGTAGTTTGTCGTTGACACTTGACACGTCGTCCCCAGGATAAATCAGCCCAAAAGCTAAATCTCTGTGTCAATTTCCTTTGCATAGGAGGAAAGATCGACCACAAAACACTTTATCAACCTGTATTGCTCGAACTCGAGAATTTTAGAGGAAGAAAAAAGATTATTTCTGTCATTTGAAAGAGTAGTGGAGGACTCTATTTAAAGGTTTTAAAATAAAAAATGCAATCATCACTGAAAAAATCAGTTCCAGTAGATTAGCAAAATGTGGGTCGTCTGAATTGGACCATCTCGAACAGGTGCTAGAAATGCTTAACCATCTCGGTCTGACGGTGGCAACAGCTCAGGGCAATGCCATAAAGCTCATGAGTACTGAGACCGAGATAGATCTCGTTCCCAAACGTGGGGCACTGCAACATTTCTTGTTTTACAAATACATCAAATTTCCAACAATCCCCCACTTGTATTTATAAAACATAGTATTCAAGCATTATGGTATAGAATTGTATATAAGTAAGGGTGTCTTGACTTGAACCCATACATAGTGTTAATGCCTTAGTTGAAAACTAGAGTGACTTGTGGTCTTGAACTCTAAGTCTCACTGCATCACACACACAATTAACTCTACTTGAGTACTGTAATGTTCAAGCGAGCACTTTACGGCCATGTGCTTATATCTATCCCAGTTTCGTGAATGACTTAGAGAATTTGCCAAAGTTCTCCTAAGAAGCGGCCACACTTCAACATTCACTAGCTAGATGAGTCTATCAAGAGTACTTCTGTAGAGCTATAGAACTCATTAAGTGTGATAAAATAACACCACCTCTTTTGCTACAGGATGTCATGCTTCTGAAGGATGGAATTATTTTATTTAAGCATGATTCTCAACATATCACCCATGTGACTTGTTTTTCCCTTTGAACCTATTTTATTTAGGGATTGGTGATGACGAATAGGAGGAGAATGGAAAGATTGGTGCGACCGACACTTTTAGAATACCAGATGATCGATGTTAATTTTACTATCCGAATCTCAGGTATGCAAATTTTGTTGCTTGTTTATTAGCAAATCCTATACTGATCTATTCTTTTAGCCACCTCTGTTAAAAACACAAATGAAAATGTGAAGGGAGAGAAATCTAGGATGGTTTAAAGAATACACGGTAATTTGATGATCGGACCGTTTTATATTCCTTTTGGTGTATTTTTTTACTTGGATGGGGATGGCTAGCAAAATTGTCCTTTGTTAGATCTGCCATTAGCAATGAATAAAAATACGTGCGCGATAATTTCTGTTGTATATGATTATCAGTTACTACGGTTGAATTTTGTGGAGATTTTAAATCAATATTAATAAGTGAGATCCAATACTAATTAAAATGAATAACCATTTGTGCATGTATAAAATAATCAACCGATAAACTCAACTAAAATAATCAGCATACTATTCATTGAATGGGTAATTCAATAAGAGATATGCATCATGGTGAACACAATTGTCAGTAAATTTAGTTTGATAGAGGACCAACAAACTTATTTTGTGACTATATAAGTTGGTCCTACTCGAGGTACACGGGTGTATTGTTACCAATAGATCGGATACCATATTAATAATAACCCTTTTTTACTTTTTATTTTGTTTACTTGTTGAATGTTCCTTTTGATAGCCAAGCAAACGATCATTATATGTGTTTACATGATTCATTATTCACTACCTTTCGCATAGAATCAGCCTTGGGCTAAGGCCAATAAGGCAGTAAAGTTCAGGCTTTAGGCCCTAAAATTTTATAAAAAATTAGGGCTCCCAACTTATCCCTTATAAAGGCCACTTCTTCGTTTTATTGGAGGTCAAATAGACATTTAAAAGGAGCAATATCTATGACAATGATGTTTTATTGAAGACACAAATCACATCCCTCGATGCAATTCTCGACCCGTGAACCCTTTTCTAACTAGAGGAAGTGAGGAACATCGTATTATCATAATAAAATAACAACCATTATCTAAAAAATATACGGCTCTTTTCTAGTTAGAGGAAGTGAGAACGTGAGTTAGATTGTATAAGTTTAGATACCATTTTTACAGCAAAAAAAAAAAAAAAAAAAATCTAGAAAAGAAGTTTATCGATTAGTTTTGCCGACTCTTTTGTTATTTTACATTCAATTGATATTGATAAGTTGTTAATTTTATAGTTTTATATTTTATTATTTTTCTTCTTGTTGGTTTGACGATAAAATGCTATTTTTTGCATTGAATTTTGTTTAAAAGTAATTAAAGGCTCCAATCCCATTCTTACAAGGCGACAAGCATCATCCTCCAATTTTGACTACTATATCATATATATCATGTTTTGGTTCTCATGCAAAAGGCTCAATTAAGCTGCAAGATCATGACTCGGTGGTCAATGGATTTATCGATTGCGCCGGCGATATGGATTTATTCATCCACAAACCGCAATGCCTGACCGGTCCATATATATATTAGTCAGCCTTCAGGTGTGAATCGTGTGATAAGCTGCTAGCCACGCTTCCCCTTTTATATATATAAATATAAATATAAATCATCGAGCCCAACCAGGGAAGCAGGCAAGCAATAGCAGACTCGACAATAATGGCCATCAACTTCAAATTCTCTGCCATGGCTCTGCTGCTTATCTACGGTATGTGATGTGAAAGTGAAACCCTATCTATATATTTATCATTCTTTGATCGATCCTCATCCTTCACGTACAGCTCGAGCGAAATGAGATTTGAATTGATAAGGCTTAATATATTTTCTGTCTCATATATACGCAAAACAAACACAACCTATATATTATTGTAAACTTGATCTGGCTTAATTATAAGGTGTTCTGCTCGAGCAATCGAGACAGAGCTGGGGAGCCGCAGCCTGTCCTCTCTTCTGTCTGCAGGTGGAGTATATGACCTGCCCTTCGTCGGGCCCTCAGAGACTCCCTGGCTCGTGCAACTGCTGCTTGGCTCGGGCTCCCAAGGGTTGCACTCTTCACCTTGCCGGTGGAAGTCGGATCCAGTGTTAGCTAATCTGCGGCTAGTTACTTACTTAAAGAGCAAGTATCAAGTATATGGGAAACGACCTATGTATGTATATATTCATAAATAATCAACATATAAGGAAGGCCTAGCTCCTCCCTTCACCTTGAGGAGCCCAATACGTGTGTGTTACTGAGGATAAACATATATTTTTGACATATTCTATCTTATTATACCATATATTAGGGGTAATCCGTACAACATATGGATAAAAAACAAAAAAAATATCAACTAAAGATGGTAATGGAACAGAACGGAGGTGGAGGTATCAGATATGGTCACCCGTACCCGAACCCGGACCTGTAACTATCTAAAATTTTCATATCCACCACCTGTTCCATATCCGTCACGGATATGATTTTTCATATCCATACCCGTACCCACAGATACAATATTAAAACTATACCGGTCTTATTATCCGTTTGTACCCATTATCTCCAGGTATCTATTACCCGCATGTACTCATTACCCATAATAATTATAAAAAATCAATAACAAATCCATCCAAAACAAATTCTTTATTCATAACTTGTCAAATAGATAGATTTATAATAAAACACAACAATTTAATCCCTGTCAAATACAAGTATAAATATAAGTATCATAAATAACAAATATAACAAATACCAAGTAAAAAATAAATTAGGTTTGGTGAGGTTGAATAGTTAAAAAAAAAAATCGTTGAGATTGAATATTAAGAAAATAAAGAGTGTAGATTAATGTGATAAAAAATTAGGAATGTG
>JAOWBR010149866.1:0-13604 GCA_028571145.1 Dionaea muscipula
ATTATGCCGGGCCATATTATATGGCTCGCCAATTATGTCGGGCCATATTACAACGATGGCGACTTCGATCTCGGGTGGGCGTGGTTAGGTTTCAGCGTGACTAGTGTGCTAGTCGTCGGTGGTGTGCTAGTCGATGTGGCTCCGCAACGCTCGTCGACGGCAGCAGAGACTGGTCCATCGACGACAGTAGAGTGGAGAAGATGATGATTTGTGTGAGAGAGGGAGTTGTAGAAAGAATTTTTATAATTAGAATAAAGGATATATTTATACATAAAATTTTTAAAGTGGTTAGAAAAAAGTTTTCGAAACCAAGTGGCTAAAAAAAAACTAGCCACCTGTAGTAGCTAGTTTTAATAATTTTCTCAAAATTGCCCCTGCAAAGCAAAGACGGTCTAACGATCATGAAAAAGACGGTCAACTAACTTTGACCGACATCCCATTAGCATTACCCAACAAGGGTGGTGAAACTGCGAGAGAGACGGAGAGAGAAGGGGCAGGAAACATGTCCCAGCTCAGGTTCCATTCCAAGGAGGCACACTACTGTAGGTGAATCAGTCACAAGTCCAGCTAGCATCACCATTTGGGCTTTTCTTTTGGGCCCATGAAACAGAATATGCACCGTGGGCGGGCCCATAAACTTATATCCAATTGGATAAAAATACAATATATACAAAATCATCTGCAACCTATGGAAATTCTGGACAAAAGATGGCAATGTCACTGTTGTCACATTGTCACTCACTCTACCTATTTGGATGTGGGTGAAAGAATAAACTAACTGATCTTGAAACCTTTGCATCAACTGGCTCCACGCTCCGATCCGATCCGTGCTATATGCCACGGTGATGCACCAAGCTGCCTCCGTTACTGAAGGTCGAAAATCCATGAATAGATCTCCCTACATTATTCTTCATCCAGGCATCCTGATTTTGAAACATGGAAAAACAAATGAGATCTTAATGGATTCGGGTTCATAAACCATATCATAACTACCGCTACAGTTGAAGAATATCAGGAAGAACCAGGACATTTCAAGATCCATGCTGCTTATGAAGACATACATGTCTTTGAGCATTGAAATCGGGCGACTAAAGCAGCACCAAAACAATCATTCATCATGGGCTACTTGAGCATATATACAGAAGATAGATATTAGGCACGTACCATTGGCTGTTGAGCGGATTCAGAACCGAGTGGCAAAGACAATATGAGACCTTCACCATTTAAAAGTGGCTGACTTATAATGTCGGGATGTAACTTGTGCAACGGATTTCCGCTGGGGCTACAGGACCGGGCATTCATACTCCCAACATCCCAATGATTATGAATGCTTCTTCTTACTGCAGCAGCATATATTGACGGTGAGGGAAATTGAGGCACGCCACAATGAGAGCTATGTCCGTTCTTGGAATGAAAATCAGAACCCTGATATGTTCCTGAAAATGACCCGGAATCAAATTCTCCAAGCTGCTGAGGAGTGAATGATGATGGTCCAGGGAACAGCTGACCAAAACATCGAGGGTTACACATAGGAGTCCGTCTTGCAGCGGCATTGGAAATGGGAGTCTGCTTCTTATCCAGTGATCTGAGTTGTGGTGCTGCAGCTACAGCCCAATCTTCTATAGTTATTCCTTCCTTTGCAGCACGTTCCATTATCTGCTGTTGGTCAAGCCCCAATGCCATCACCAAGTTCCAGAGATTCCTCTGTGCTTCCCTCTGGTTGTAAATGACCTGATCCCTCATTGCAATTTCAAACTGAAGCTCCGTGTTGGCCATCCCCTACATAAGCGACAATGACAAAATTACAAATTCAAAGAAATTTTAGAGCATTTGCATGCATGGCAAGGGCAAATCATCTTCAACAGTCCTTGACCATATGAATGACAAGATTGGTTAATGCATGAGGTAATAATGTAAACATTCAGAATTTCAGATCATAGCACCAAGTGAGTTTTAATCCCTCACAATGGACGATTATTTAGAGTTATAGCTTTTCTGATAGATAAGATCGTTTTGAACTGATAGATAGCATCATCGTGTATATATTTGATTTCTAATACACACCAGGAGCCTGTACTGGCTAAGAATGCCCAGGTAAGTTTTGTTGCCATTGTTCTCAATAGCTTCATCGATCATCCCCTGAAGTTGGCAGCGCTGCTTCTCATTTGCCTCAATTTCCTACAGAATATGAAACTTATGCTGCGATCGAAAGCAAGAGATAGCAATGAAAAGACGGAAACAAGAAAAGAAGAAGATCCATTACTTTTTGATAATGGACACCAGCCTCATCATTGTCACGAATGTTGTCAAGAATCACTTGCCGCCTTGCTCTTAATGTTTTGACAACAACTCCAACCCTTTCACTAACCTGAAACAGCAATATATATATATAGAGAATACATTCATTTGAGTGGCTTCACCACCGCTATATTATGGTAAAACCACTACTTCTGCCTTCAGGTTTCCTACAAAGGTCGCTCGTCCCACAGAAGAGTTATCCTAGAAATTACTCTAATGAGCAATCAACAGCTATCAAAATCTGAAGGAAGCATCAGAGGACAGAGGAAAAGGCAAAATCCAACACATTGTATTTGGTGAAATAAGGAGCTAGTACTTAATTCATGATATCATAGGCGTGTCACTGCATTCCTATTACTTGAAGACAGAAGCCCACGGTACAAAAAACAAAACAAAACAATTAAGTGGATTGGCAAAGGCTAACCTGTTGCTTCGCGATGGCATCATCGAGATGCTGCACTTCGGTACGGTTACGAAGGTTAGTCTCCTCAAGTTCAAATAAAGCTTTCTGTAAATTTATCCGTTCCTGCACATTTTCACTTATTTCATGGCTCAAAGTATTGAGCCAGGATAATTCATCATCAGCTGCTCTCTCAGCAGGCTTGACCGTTAGCTGTGTTTCCTTGTCTTCCAACTCCTTTTTCAAGCGACAAACCTCTATCTGCATCATTTTATATCTCAAATTCAAAATTATTAGTTCGACAAGTGAAGCAACAAAATGACAATTTGATTAAGATTTCACCTGCAGGCTGTCGATCATTCTTTGATAATCAGATACATGGGTATCAACGGTGCCAATGTTTTTCTGGAAAATGCAAAAAAGCAAAGCACAAAGGTTGTCACTTAAAGGATAATAAATCCATGAAAAAAATGTCAACTTATCAAGTGAATATTGAGGCAACATCACAGTCAACCACAAGCTAAATGATTCAAGACCTAATAATGCTTTACACACAAGAAAATAATTTGAAGTTCATAGCACGTTACAAGTTCATCGTGGGAACAAAAAAGACCAAGCAAACATTTTCCTGTGTATTGCAGCGTGTCGAGTAGAGCCTTTAGACAGAGATATGACAGAATTTTATTTAAAACTCTCCAGCAATGGAACTCAAAATAATGGGAGTCTTAGAACAATTGTTGAGTATGTATTAATAAGGTTGATTCAAATTTGTAGGGGGGGGGGGGAGAATTTAACAGCAAATGTACCAAATCCATCAATTCAGCTTCTAGTTTGCCAGTTATTTAGATTGGTCTACATATTCTCCAGGTTGCAATCACAATATTTTTTACCTAATTGATCTGCACACAACGGAATTTACATAGATACATTATGTGTGTAAATCTTCATGAGAAGCACGTCCAAGTGCAAGGCAAAGCATGCCGATATGCTAGAAGGGTAAGAGAGACACTTTTTTGGTAAAGTGGTTAGCAGTCGTTATGCTACTGCCGATTTGTTGTCTTGGTGGCGTGTGAAGAGGAGAGGAAGATAATAGCATAGTGTGGTCAGTCACACTAGTCAATTTGAATCATGAAGGCAAACAGTCTCACTAACCTGAATATGTGTCCTGATCTCCTTTGCTCGATCAGCATATTTCAAAGTATTAATGGTGTGGTGATACTGATAATGACAGGGGGATACTGTAGCAACCATGATTGTCTGAGAATTTCCACTCAAACCATCTTTAAGTATCCGTGTCAGTTTGCTGCAGAATACATAAGATTAGCTAACGCATTAGCGTTAAACCAAACTAGAGTTTTCATCAAGCAAATACCTATTGCGGTAAGGGACATAGGCAAGACCCTTCTTTTGTTGTTTGCCCAGTGCATTAATACAATTTGCCAAGGCAAGTAGTGAACGGTTTATATTTGCTCCGTCTCTTAGTTTTTGGCCACCGCTGTTTGTTTCAGAAGCTCTTTCACTGCAAAACAGAGTTATACAAACCACCTTTTTCATGTAATCAGACAGAACATGTAAAGCTAATGTGCTTTTACTAATCACTTACCTGCCTGCAAGATCTACAAGAGCAAGCTTTCCCTTAAGGATTTGATTTCGATATTTATTTGTCTGCTTCCTCTTCACAGTAATCTCCAGAACCGCATGTGAACTGTCTTTACAAGATGCTTTCCAGTTAGTTCAAGTACAGACCAATTCAATTAACAAGGAAACTTCAGTGCTCACAATCCCCAACACCTAAAAGCTAGAAAAGCAGTAACGACTCTAATCTCGTTGCTTTGCATCTATCGTCACTCGTCAGTAGAGAAGCTGTTCCCAAAAAGGTCCCATCTATTAACAAGAAAGCATGAATGGTCATGCCATTCTTTTCATTGTTGAGCTTTTAGGTGCACTGATCACAGTTAACAAGAAGAAGGTATGTTTATGATCAGTTAATTCATCCTTTTTTTAGAGGTCCAAGACTCCAAATACACCAAAGAACAGGAAAGCATTCTTAATTCTTCAACTCAATGTTCATATTTTTGTCTTGGGATTGATGCGTAGACAAATGGAAGCTTCACTTAGTGTTGATAACACATGGTCATAAAGGGCAAAGAGCAATAAAGAAGCATAACATGCATATATTAGAACGAGAAAGATACATTAGCATAACAATACATTTTGAAAAAAGCTTTACATTAATGTCCATGGATTACATCTGCTAGCTAGCATGTACTCAAGAAGTTGGTATCTCTAAAGTGTATAGAAAGAGAGTGGTTACTAACCGTGAGGAAGTGGCATTGACCTCTGTACTCTCAGTCTTTCGCCTACTATTCCCGAGATTGAGAAGTTCAAGAATCTTATCCGCCGAGTGAACCTGTATTCCAGAATTTCAGTTGGCATTGAACATAAAGTTTATTAACCTATTAGCTGTTGGACAAGATGAGAAAGTTGCCAATGAACCACTTATAAACCATACAGGCTGCCAGAGTTCCCAAACCATTTGCCACTCATATCTTTAAGTGTGTGGTTCATCAAGGGTATTTTCCAACTGTTGCCTCATTCACATGACAGATCTCTTTGTTGACACAATAAAATACACTGACCTTGATAGATCTCAAACCAGCAACTGTCACTCCTTGATCTGGATCTTCTCTAAGTTCCAAATGTCCAGATGATTTCTCAAGCAAATCATAGATAACCTGAACAATAATGATAGAGTAATTACTTTTGCATACATGATTAAGGAATTGGAAAAACACCAAAATTAAACGAGACCTACTTCATTATAAACTTCAAGGTAAGAACAGGAGACTTCAAAGTTGTCCGGGCTATTATCCAACTTGATATAATCAAAAATTGTATGCAAACTGAGAACCATTATTCCAGGGTCATCCTGTGTGCCAACCATGGTATATGTTTTACCACTGTACATCATAAGAATGATTAGAAATGCTGCAATTGGAATGTGCAACAAATTGAAGATCAAGTTCATATTCATAAATTGCATGCCCAGAAAGCTGACAAGCAGTACATCTTGAGCATGAATTTTCATTTTCAGCTAATGCTGAGTGATTGACATCAAGTCAAGCAATTCATGTAGGTCAAAAGTTCAGAACTGATGTGCCAATCATCTGAAAAATTGATCATGTTAGCATCACAATACATTCAAAACACCATAAGAAGCAAGGCTACTACTAGTCTACTAGAGCACACATCTTTGAGCTGTTATAGAGCTTATGTTACTTGAATTGAAGTTGCTTCCATCAAACTAACAGAACTGAACTGACAACAAATTAACAATGAAAACAAAACTACAAAGTTGAATACATAAGGATAGAAAGTGTGATTCCCAGGATCCAATCGAAACATTCTCAGCATTTCTAACAGACTGAATTCATAACTCAGCATGAGATTTATTCGGTTGGGTAGCACATCAATGTTGACTGAACACAAATCATATTTTATTCAAGAGACCTAGTCAGATAAATGACGACCAAAAGTTCCTCCTAGGAGACGAATGGATGAGCTTTCTTCCTTCTTTCTTTTACTTATCAAATTTGTGAACAATACATGTTAGCCATTCCAGTAATATCAACGTCTAGATAATTTATTGCTTCCAACTGTTATTTGGAATCCAAACAACTCAAGATCAGTGGAAGCAATGAAAATCTAGAATGACAAAGCATACATCTTTTGGTCATGACTCAGCAAGGTAATCTCTATGATACAATTTCGTAAAATTCAGCATATGATAGATGCGTAATGACGAAGTATTGGCACACACATCTCTTTTTCTTTTTCTTTTTTTCTTGTCACATACTTATCTCTAAGCTACAAGTTGTACCAACATTGCAAATTCAAACTAAGCATTTCATGGATTTAGTGGGGTACATTGGCGGCCAGCTTCTCTATCAACTCATGACAGTGAGGTTGATGCCTAATAGTTTCCATTGAACTCATCAGTTGCCAAAAAATAAGATGATTAAAGTTCAATAGAGAAACAGTAACAAGGCCTTCAATGAGTAACAGAATTAAATCAACAATACAACATAATCATCAGATTGCGAGGCCTCTAGGAATGAAAGCACCACTAGCCATAAAAAAACTCAGAGAAAAATGCATTAATGAAGGGCATTGAGACTATTGTAAAGCTAGTATACCTTCCTGTTGACCCATATGCAAATACAGTGGCATTGAGTCCTTGGAGAACCCCTGAAATAGTGGAAGACACACATCTCTTGTACACATCCTGGAATGGAAAAAAAGGGATGGTTCTCTTGGATGTTAAGCTGTTGAAGTATGGATACCATAGGTGTGTGACTAGTAGCATAACAATAATTACTGTAGATTATAGGTTTTGCTTAGGCATAATAATGCCGCCCGGGGGAGGGTTTGGTATATGGATTGAACCTGATAACTAGACCATTGGAGTCATGATTGAAATGTGACAAAATCATCATAGAATGACAGAAAGAGATTGCGATGTCAAAAATTTTCCGATCTGCAGTATACCTTTCTTTTAGAAGAGAAGGTACAGTTCCAACCTATCCCTATATGCTCTATTGATGAGTTTTCCACCTTTGAATAAGACAGACAGTTTGCAAGCATTTCTACTAGTGCAAAGTTCAGGAAACTAGAAGGTTGAACAGCATCTCTTACATCTACTTTAATTCCTTCACATCCAACTCTACTGTAATTGGCTTGTGCATATCCCTTTGTTTCTCATGTGATATTTCAACATGTGATAGCCAAAAAAATATGGGGATTTAGGACTGTACTTCTATTTAGGTATGCATGATGCTCTATCCCATACCCAAACAACCATCTACCAAAAATAGTAAGTGAAATGCAAGATTCATGAAAGTAGCACCAACCAAATTCAAGCGATCGGGACCAAAGGCATAATCAAATGAATAATTCCTTTCCTTGGAACGGTTTTGTATGAGATCTAGGTAATCTTTTGAGAGATCAGGATCCAAGACCACTACTCCCTGCTCAATATCAATGACAGAGAAAGAGACAGACAGATAAGAAATGACGCTCTATTGACAATCAGGTAAAAAATCATACAAACAACACCTTATCGTCAATAACTCTAATGATATCTCTGCCTTTTTGGAGCTCTATTTCAGTTAATGGCCTACATCTTACAGCAACCTGCATCCATGAATTCCATATAAACCACCATCCCAAATGCAGCATCCTGAGATAACAAATGACACCAACCAGTTGACAGAGAAAACTAACCGTCAGGGTAGTTGTTTTCTTTGTTGCCGGAGCTCGGATGCTCGGCATGCTTCATCAAACATTAGCTCCCAATAAAACCCAATTCCTTGAACTGAATTTTCGATCCTAAAGTACCCAATTTTGACCTATTTATGCTCACTCTCCATGGCAACAACCCACTTACTTCTAAGTTTGATAAGAGAAGCCTTCAAATATACAAATATGGCAAGGGGGGAAAATCAGCCTTCCAGATACCCAGTACGAAAATTATAAATGGGTACTAGATTTTGAACTGAAAGAGAATTAAATCCCTTTTTTTCTTTTTTCCTATATTTGAGCTCACCCTAAGCTCAAACCCTTCGAAAACGCAGCGTATCAATCCCCAGAAACACCAAATTACAATCAAGCACTGAATGTTGCAGCTAGAAACTCGTTAACAATATAATAAGAAAAAGAAATGCACCTAAAAGGGCTATGCATTTGCTATCACAATCACAACAGCAAATTACTATCATTAAAAGCTCGGAGAAAGAAGCAGAAACCTTTCCCGAATTGGATGATTTTTCTTTTGCAACATAGCAAAAGAATTGACGAGATTTTAGGAGGAAAGCTAGATTACAGGGAAGAAAAGATTAGAACAGATGAATAGTCAATGAAGAGAGATGAAAAGAGAAACAAATGATGTGAATGTATCAATGCAGTCAGATTTTCTCTTTTTCTTTTCGCCTTTGCCTTATATATTTGCAGGAAGGATAGGACAGAAAATTTCTACGTGCGAAGATGGAAGAAGAACCAAAAAGTCGTTCAATAGGATCCATGCTGTAAGGAGTTGATAAAGCTAATTTCTTTGCACACACAACATAGATATTACCGTTTCTATAAAAAAAAAAGACAAAATTGTAGATATTTACGATAATTTTACTATTCAAATATTTCTAAACTTCAAACAAAACTCTCAAAACATTAATTATATGTCATACAATTGGTTAATACATAAAAAATAATTAATAAAATAATTAATGATCACAAAAAATTAAAAAAAAAAAAACTAATTAATGAAAAACAATCCGACACACAATTAATATTCAAAGAGTTTTGTCTGGAGTTTAAAAATTGTCCAAATAGCAAATTTGTATCTACCGTTTCTCAAATAACTTCCTTCATAAATTCAGTGTCAGACTACAAATTTTGAAAAATTTCAGACCAAAAAACGATCTTTGAAAATTTTGCAACAAAATGTAATGTAAATAATATATTTATTACAAAACGATACTAACTAAAATATGCTGAGATTAAATAATTTGGGATACTTAACCGAGGGAGGATTAAAGACAAAGATGCAGATAAAGGATAGAGTCCAATGCCAGCACAGGTTTACTGGCTACATCCTTCGATATTCATTTGATTTAGTTATTAGACTTGAAATTGGTATGAAATTAAATTAAAACATGGGAGAAATTATTAGTGTGAAATGTATTTCATGCGCTCTAACTTGACAATTTCAAGTAATATAAAAATTTAGACAAGAACCTTGCACACACTCCTCTCCATAAGAGTATGTGCAAATTTTATCTTTTTTTTTTTAATTTTTTAATGAAACGGATCAAAATAATTACAATAGTATACTGCCATTATATCAAATATGATAACAATTTTTTTTAATGAATACCGTTTTTAACAATCAAAAAAATAGCATATTATTATTTTATAAAAAAAACACACACACACATCCACATCCAGGATGTGGAATAAAATTTATTAAAATAAATTTATTAAAGTAATCAGCAAAATTTATTAAAATAAGGAATAAAATAATCAGCAAAATTTATTAAAATAAGGAATAAAGTTGAATAAAATTGAAGTATAGATTAAAACGTGACAGAGATGATAAAGACTTGAAATCGACTGCTCAATGGCAAAGATGATGATGGGAAAGTAAAAGTATGGATCAATTTAATTACCCCCAAAATCTTGACAAGGACCACAACGAATGGCACCACAATTTCCCCAACACATCAATTTCATTCTTATGAAAAACTTGAATTCAAAATGCAAGATCTAGATTTACAAACTTAGTACGTACAGGGCATTGTATACAAGTACAGCTTCAGTTCTGTACAGGAAGAAAAAAATATGGACACAACACACACACGTGTTTTGTTGCGCAGTTCATGCATTTAGTTGTTGTTGTTGTTGTTCATCATGATACGAGCAGTGGCTCCTCCGCAAGAGCTTTTTCTACTTCAGACGCTTTATCTTCACCATCAAGAGCAGACCTAGCACTGGCCTTCAAGAAGATACCTGACAAAAACACCATCATCGTGTTTCAGACAAGAAGACCGTACAAAGGAGGCCACAATTTAGGATTATCCTTCGTCTATTTCTCTTGCATCTCTTCATGAGCTTAAAGATGCAGTGCTGTGCAGACCTCTAAGCAAGAGATAGAGAACCACACATGGTTGTATACAAGAGGTTTCCTTTTTTTGCGCCACAAACCAGCAACCAACTATATAAAAGAAAAAAAGGTCAATAACCACCTACTTAACCACTCACCTAGAAACCAGACTCCAGCTGCAAGGAACAAAACAGAGGTTAAGATGAGAGACGTTACCCTCCAATTATCTACGTAGTCTTGCACATACATGGTTTCCAGCAACTATCAGCAAAATACACTAGTCCAAAGCTACATTACATGCAGCTTATTTTTCTCACTACTTTCACACTCTTGGTAACAACTCAGATGAAGAGAAATTGAGTGCTAATTATTCCCCTAGTATAGTAGTATTACTCAACTTTGATAGTACAAATATACTAACAAAATTGGTCAATTGACTGTTACCTCCCTAATGCATTTTTCTCCATTAAAACAAGGGACTTCCCAAGGAACCACATTTACTTAAAACCATATTGACACTGGTCGGGAGATATGAAATAGACCTTTTGAAGAAGACATACCTGCAGGACACTGACCAATGGTATGGCACATCACCAAAGACGTGGATTGAAACAGTTGATATAGCCATGGAGAGGGGTCTCAGACTTGGTTTGACAGAACGAAGGCACACATAGTTCACAGGAGCCTACAAAAATTAGCGTTCGAGTATTCAGGAAACCATGAGCAGTTAAAGATCTACTGTTCATGCTAAAAAAACATAATAAAGAAGGCTATGAAAGCATACAAGCTCTTGAAACAAAATGCAGTAAAGCAAAATACTGCACCGAAGAATATAGCTCCAGATAGAAGCTGCAACAGATGATTGTTTTTCTAAATCAGATCAAGAGGAAATTCCATATGGATATCACAAAAACATTTCCCTCTCCTCTAAAAGAGAGTAATGTAAGGTTCAAACAAAGCAGGAAAACAGAATTAAGAATTGATGGTATTTAATACGCCATGCGAGTTCACATTATTGTCGTCTAAATTCTATAACAGATTAATAATCTAAAACTAATGAATAAAAAACAAGTCCCCTCCACTGTTTTCTGGATCATAACAATAAGCTAAGAGAAATTCAACTTTAGCATAGTCATAATCTTGGATCAATATGTAAAAGGACGGGCATCAGCAAAATCCAAACCTGCATCATCTCTTTGTGAAGTAATAGGCTAGCACAGGAATTCACTTACTTCAAGCAGTTTGTGAGCTACACCAGCCCTGTAATGAAGCTCTGCAGAGATAGGATTAAGCCTAAGGCCGGCATTTGCATTCCAAAGTGCACGGTGTCCATCAGATTGCTTGGTCCAGACCTCAATTTGAAGGGAAAAGGAACACACGGCAGTATTCAAAGTGCCCAAAGTTTGATAATCTCTGAGAAGTAAATGGGTACTTCACAGTTCTGAATAAATTTAACACACTTATGATTAATTGCAATGAACTACGCTAAGCAATACATACCTTTTCAACATTTTTGGAATTTCCTTAAAGGTTCATTGTCCACAAAAGATCAAAGGCACTGAAACTGAGATTCAGTAAAAAAGAGTCAATCTCCAATCATCGTCTAACTAATCACCAAGAAATAGATTCAGGATTGGGAAATCAAAACAAAATATCAAAGCTAATGCTGAAAGATGCAAAATCGACAAAAATCTAATTGTATATCAAATAAAAAATAAGCAGAGGAGGAAAAAAACATTTGCAGCATCACCGGTTGCCCCGTGAATAGCGCTCAGACCACTCATGGGAGGCCTAACATCGTCGCACTTTGACGCCACCAATGGCTTATGCCGCCAACACCAATGGCGTTGCCACCAGGGCTCAACAACCACAAGATTCCACTAACAACAATCGCCCACCCCACAAAATGTAGCAATCCCTAATTAATACACAAAATATATACGATTAAAACACCAAATTAAAGAAATCGAATAAAGGGAGTTGGTTAAAGATTTTACCGCCTTTGATTTGCTATGATACTAGCGAGATCTGGTTGGTCATCCTTGCTGATCCCACGCGCCGAAGTCACTTTGGCCCGACGGTCGACGCCTCATCTTGCCTCGCTCTCCTTGCTCGCACTTCGCTGTCGCCGCGCTATGGTCTTTATCGCCGGTCAAGCGTCGCCGTTCATCAACAGAAGAGAAGACGAAGGTGAGATCCGAGGGTTCCAAATCGACCACAGTTCCACTTTCATTCCTCGCTTGCAAACTATCGTCAGCGAAGGGTGACACGTAGATGCTACCCTCACCCGTGTGCTCGCCGCGTTTCTCAATGCCGATTTTCGCCACTGGCTGTCTGCCATCGACGAAGATAGATAGGGAATTCGAGGGAGAGAGGAAGAGAATGAGGGGAAAGAAAAGGATTTAGGTTTAGGTTCAATTAATTAACATTAGGTTTTGTTTTTAAGTGAGTAGATGGTGATTTTTTTTCACATTTGATCAGATTTATAGTGACAGTGATATTTGACACTAAGTGAATTTTGTGTTAGATTAAAAAATTTCCATCACTACTTGATACAGTTTTCAAAGATGTAAAGACTATAGTATCAGAATATAAAAACTGTTACAAAAATATATATAATAGTAACGAAAAATATGGCTGACACTAAATTTTATGTCATTAAAAGTCATTTTTTTGTAGTGATCGCTGCCTTCGATCTTCTCTGTTGCGGGAGTGACGAGGGAGAGAGGGGGAATTGGGAAAGTGAGGCCAATCTATAGTTTAATGAGGTAGGTTTAGGTTTTGTTTAGGTTTAAGTTAGCTTAAATACGATTTAATTAGGATTAAGATGTGTTAGGGTTTAAGATTGGTCATTTGGTATTTTGGGTTTTGGGGTTTTACGGGTAAGGGTTTGGGGGTTTGGGACTTTGGGTGTTCGGTTTTTGGGTATTGGGGGTTTGGGATTAGGATTTAGGGGATTTATTAATTTGAGTTTAGTTTTTTTAGGGTTTTAGGGTATATGTATTTAAAATATGTTTAAATCGAGTTATTGTGTCTGGTCACTATCGTGTCTTGTGCCATACTACGTGACATTTAAGGTCATGTCTTGCCCTGTCATGTTAGGTCGTGACCGTGTTTAAATCATGCTCGTACCTCATTCAAACCTATCATGATGTGTTGTGCTCGTGCTGGCACGATCCACTTGACACCCCTAGATGCGGCTAACAGGAGAAAATTAGAAATTAAGGTTTGAGGGCATTTGGGTAAAAG
>JAOWBR010149877.1:0-13601 GCA_028571145.1 Dionaea muscipula
AGAAAAGGAATTTATTTGATTAAGTTAATTAATATGAAAAATAAAATATGTAGCATTTTAATCTATAGTATTTATATTAAATCGGATTATTGACGGGGGAGTAAAATCACCGTTACGTTCGGTTTAAATTAAATGCCGGTTAGATTAACCGGATATAAAGTCTCGCATTATTTTGTCCTGTTTGGTCCCCGGCGTTGCCTATGTCGTGTCGCTGTCCACCTAAAGATATAATGATTTAATGATAGTTTTTCTATTATTATGATCCATTATAAAAGGAGGCGACCAGGTATTATTTTTTACTACTGGTGAATTATAAACCCTAGACACAAGGAAAACCCTGAAAGAGTGAAAGGTTGGAAAACCCTAATCCTCCTCCTCCCACCATACCGCCGGCCGCCCCTCTCCATCCTCTCCCTTACGCCGGTGCTCGGCCAGGACAGCAGCAGCAGGCACGGGCATGGCAGCAGCAGTAGCCAAGAGCCACTCATCCTCCTCCTCGTGTGTTAGCAGCGGCGGCAGTTGGCAAACGCGCGGCGGTGGGAGCAACGCCACACGCAGACAGCAGCAGCAGCGCGGAGAGGTGATCGTCGTCATCTCCTCGTTGTCGACAGCGATAAAAAAAGGAAAAGGGATACCGAGATTTTCATCTCGTACGTAAGTTTTCTTTTAGGTTTATCGCAAACCTATTTAACGCATGTTTCACGCATTAGGGCTGTGCTGTAACGGCTTAGAATTATCGTGGTTGAATGTGTGATTGATTGTATGTGTTAGTTTATACTGCTAGCATGATTTATCGATGTTTTTGTGTGCTAAATTCGATCCCTGCATGTTTGGTTTATTTATGCACATATACTGTTCGATGAATCGCCTGTGAGAATGCAGATGTGCAGCCCGACACGGGCATGTCGCTTGGACACGACCGTGTCGCCCTGTGCTGGACACGGGCGTGTTGACCCGACACGGCCGTGTCGAAGCCCAGAATTCGAGCAGTTAGTTGCTCGATGCAGCCGAGCTATTTTAGCTCAGTCGCGTCCGACCCTAATATGTATTTGGGTGTTTTAAAATGCATTATTACAAGATTAGTCATCGGAAAAATTTTTATTGTTCACCGTACGCACCGGACTAGATCCGCAAGCTTCCGCCGGGGCCCCATTCGCCCGGGGCTCCCTTCAACTTGAGCATACACAGTACGACCAAAGCTATGTAAACTATTATAGGAGACAGTTTTACCAGACCAGACATTTTCAGGAACATTAAGCTGAAGAGGAGTACATGGAGAAACATTTAAAGCATGAACTGCTGTCAACAAAGCCTCGCCCCAGAAGGTCTTTGGCAATCCAGCTTGTGAGAGCAAACATCTCACCCTCTCCATCAAGGTCTTGTTCATCCTCTCAGCAATCCCATTCAACTGTGGCGTCTTGGGAGATGTCTTCTGATGACGAATTCCCTGATGGCGGCAATAAGTGTCAAATTCTCTAATGAACTCGCCGCCATTGTCTTACCTCACCGCCTTCAGCTTCTTTCCAGTTTTCCTTTCAACTAAGGCATGGAATTCCTGAAAAACTCTAACAACTTGGTCCTTGGTCTTCAAACAGTACACCCAAGTCTTCCTTGAGTGATCATCAATGAATGTTATGAAGTAACTGGATCCACCCAAAGACTTCACAGGCATTGGACCACACGCATCAGTGTGAATAAGATCCAGAATCTGAGCCTGTCGCCGTGGCGTCGAGGAGCACTTGAACACCACCCTGTTCTGTTTGCCTTGAAGACAATGCTCACATCTCTTCAGCTGGATTGACTTCAGCCCTGACAGCAACCCCTGCTTGACAAGTATCGCCATACCCTTCTCACTCATGTGAGCAAGACGGTTGTGCCATAAGCTAGTAGCCTCTTCATCCTTCAGGGCGTTGACATGCCCTGTCGCCACTAGCTTAGTTTGCAAAACATACAGAGATGACTCCTTTCTACCCCTCGCCACGATCAAAGACCCTTTACTGAGCTTCCATCCGCCATCTTTGAAGGTGCTAACATAGCCCTCATCATCCAACCTTCCCACAGATAATAAATTAATCCTCATCTCTGGAATGTGCTTAACATTGGTCAAAACCAATTTTCCACCCTGCTCATTTTCAAGGCAAATATTGCCTATACCTATGGCTGCTGCGACACCAGCATTCCCCGTCCTTACAACACCAAAATCACCCTGTGTGTAGGATGAAAACAGTTCTCGCCTTGGAGTAGCATGAATGGTGGCGCCACTATCTTCCACCCACTTCGTCTCCAATCCAGCAAGATAAACTGAGTCTTCCTCTATCAAAGGAACGAACTCACCATCATGAGCAGTACTTGAGCTTGACGAGCTCCCTGAGGATTTACCTCCAGCCTTCTTGGCTCCTGATGTCGCCGCCATGGTCTGGCTGTCGCCACCGCCACCACTCTGTTTCTGAGCACGCCACTTAAAGCAATCACGCTTGTAGTGGCCTTTCTTATGGCAGAAGTAACATTCTACTGCTGCCTTCGAATTCTTCCCATCTCGACTCTTACTCCTCAATGACTCTCTCCTTGCCTTATCTCTGTCAGAATTTCTCCCCCTGGAATCCATCGCCATCAAATCAGACTTTCCGGATCCAGATCCGTTAGCTTGTCGTCGAAGCTCCTCATTCAGAACAGCAGATTTGGAAATGTCCATGGTCACAACATCATTTGAAGCTGAGTTTGTCACTATCATTCGAAAGGTTTCCCATGAATCCGGAAGAGTACCAAGCAGACAAAGGCCTTGAACTTCATCACCGAAGTTAATCCCCATACCAGACAGTTGATTCACAATTCCTTGAATAACATTCAAGTGATCTGAAATTGGACTAGAATCATCATACTAGCGACATCAGTTTGCGAATCAGGAACATCTTATTGTTTCCTATCTTCCGTGCGTACAACTCCTCGAGCTTCGTCCACAATGCCTTTGCATCCATAATATCACAAATATGATTAAGAACATTGTCATCCACCCACTGACGGATGTATCCACACACTTGATGATGTAGCATCGTCCACTCCTCTGTGGTCTTAGCAGCTGGTTTCTCTCCAAACACCGGTAGATTCAGCTGCTTCACATAAAGGAGATCTTCCATCTTCCCCCTTCAAATATGAAAGTTTCCTCCATTTAGTGTAATCATACGACTATGATTTGCCTCCATTGAATTCAGTGAGATCTCTGCTACTAACCTTCAAATCGGATAGATCTGAACCAATCAAACTCGACCAACACCAAATTGAACTGAAATGAATCAGATTTGAGATCTCGAAGAAAATTCGATTACCGTAACAGAGAGAAGAAAAATAGAGCAATCTGATCCATTGCTCTGATACCACTTGATGAGAAATCTAGAAGCGGAAACAATCTATCAACCTCACTGAATCAATTAATCGAGCATAATCACAAAGCACACTCAAAGAAGACAATGGAGAAAAAACGATTCTCACTTCTGGGAAGAACACTTTGGAATTTTTTCACCTGGATTTTAAATTACATCAGTATCCCGATTCCCTCTTGGGAACCCAATAGACAGAGAATTACAACCAATAAGAACATTACACGTGTCCCTAGGTTATAACAAACTCTGACATAAACTCCTAGGTCGGCTAACTACCACACAACCCAAGGTAACTAACTGACACTCAACCCAATGACCGGGGCATCGACCTCTGTGGCGTTGCTTCCCTTGAGTTAACTGCCTGTGGCGATGATAGCCATCGCCATCCACAAACCAGCATTGATCTCAATGTCAAACCTTATCCTCATATCCTTGGACACCATGAACATCATCCATGCAAGAGGATTTGTCCATACAACATCAGAGTCACAAGTTAGAGCTAAGTGTCGCCACCAGTCATAAGCCTGGGAGCCGTCGCCTCAGTCTACCCATCGCCATGGCGCCACCTGAGCCTAACTCTCAAACTAAATCTTCACAAGACCTGAAACTTGGTACACATACCAATCTAAGCATGACAATCATCATGGATATCCAAGGCGTCAACAAATCATCCTGGTTAAGAAGATTCATCCAATCGTCGCCATAGTGTCCACGGCGCCAATCAAACCTGCCGCCACCATGTCGTCGCCACCGCCTTGAATCTTCAACATATGCTGAGAAAACCATAACATATTTTCCTCGTCTTTTAGTTATTTATATATACTTCTTGCTGTAGACTATGTGCTAAAGTGGGTAGAGGCCATAGCAATCAAGACGGACGGTAGCAAGGTGGTAGTTAAATTCCTCAAGACTCATATCTTTTCAAGATATGGAGTGTCAAAAGTCATCATCAGTGATAGGGGAACACACTTTGTGAATCGTACGGTAGCTGCCCTCCTCAGGAAGTATAATGTGCATCATCGCATATCTACTGCCTATCACCCACAGACTAATGGGTTGGTAGAGGTATTCAATCGTGAGATAAAGAACATTTTGATAAAAATTGTTAACACGTCTAGAAAGGATTAGTATTATACCCAGTGCTTTTATATCCACTTTTATATCGTTTTATGCTTATTTATGATTGATTTTTCATTTTGGAGACTTTCAGTTTTTCGGTGAATAGTATTTTCGTGAATAGTGATCTCATGTTTTATATTGTCGATCGGCTACTTTTTGCATTCTATTCTGTACGATCGATATTTTTATACCGTATTGACGTATGTCGACTCCATGGATTTCTCCGGATTAGTCGGTTTGTGATGTAACGGTTTTTACGGTTTTGAATTTAGATTCATTAGGACCGTGTTTTAATTATGTGATTTTTGGTGACGAGTTTGAGGTATTTGAGATTTGTTTCCACGCGTGACGATGTGTTTTTGGTTGTTAGTTAAGTTAGAGATTAAGTTGAAAATGTGGATTTTTATGGTTTAGCATTAATTGAAGAGGTTGAGTGTGTGAGTGATTTAGTGAGGTGTTGGCATGATTTGGGTGCTGGTTCCAGCCCTCCTTTTCCATTCTTCACGTGAGAAGAGAAGGAGAAGAGAAGAAAAGAAAGGGAGAAGGAGATCCTTGGAGATACCATGGAAACTTGAGGTTTTCTTCATCATTTTCTTGAAGTTCACCTTTGATCTTGTTTGTCCTTGCTTGGAGATGACCTTGGCAGCTTTTTGGAGCTTGGGAGTCCTTCTCATTGGTTGTTTTGAGGTAATCACTTGTTTAATTCATGGTTTTCCCTATTGTTCATGCCTTGAAGTGATTTTTTAAGAATGTGATCTTGAGTGTTGTATGTGTTTGATGGTAATGGAAGCTTAGACATGGTTTGATATGTCTTTTGTGACTTGTGTAAAGTGTGGGAGATGAGTTTTGATGGGTTTTGTATGTATTTCATGAATTTCTTTTCATTTCCTAGGTTGTGAGTTTTAGATTGATTTTCATGGTGATGATTTTGAGTGTGGCATGTGGTTGATATTCTTGGAAGGGTTGGTTTGCTTAAATGCTTATTTTGTGACTTTTTTAGAGTGTTAGATTAAGGTTTAGACGATTTTGGGTGGAGTTTCGTGCATGGAGAAAGTTTCTGCAGTTTCTATAGAAACAGGATTTCCGGCCGATCGGATTCTGCAGGACACAGGAGAACCGGTCGACCGATTTTCATGTTGTTTGAGAGGTTTCTCTTTTGTGGACTTTCGAGTCTTTTGGATTCGTTTAAGGAGGGTCTGGGATCGACCCTAGGCCGTATTTGGGGGTCTTTAGGGATTGGTTTGAGATGCTTACAGATTTCATGGGATGGTGTTTGGTTGTTTCACCTGTTGTCGGATTTTAAGATTTTTGTCCCTAATTATTTGTCAGGGACCGTTCGTGACTCTGTTGAGCGACCGGTGCTCGGTTAGCGGCTTTTGGGTGATTGATTGATTGTAGTGATTTACTCAGGTGAGTTGATATATGGATGATGGTACATGATGTTGTGCATTTTACTCATTTTTCATCCGTTTTGCACATACGGTTGATTTATGTTGTAGTGTATTATATTTGATTTGATTCATACATATGATGTTTTGGTATTTCCAACCATTAGGTCGTGGTGGCTTTTACGCATAGCATGGACTTCTCAGGCTTATAGCCTTTGGCCGTTTTGTTTTATGAACTCGTGATATGGATTTGGTTTAAGTCCTTGGTGTGCTTCTCTTATGAGAAACCAAGGCCACCTTCGGGTGTCACAATGTCTTTATATTCATTCGTGCGTGACAAAAGGACTAGGACGGTCCCTCTTGACGTTGCATGTTCGCGAAGCCATACCGGTATACTCGTTTAGTTGGGTGTTGGGATCCCTATTGCTTGTGAATCTTTTCTATGGAAAATTTTCATCCATATTCACCATGTCTTTTGTGGAGAGTTTATCTTTTCGTTTGATTTAGTATATCTATGGTTTCTCTCGAATATCCGTTTTATTATCATGAAGATGCATGCTTTCGTTTTTATCATTTCCTTTTCGTCCATATTTCATCTCACCAACTAGCAATGGTTGACGGATATTACCCCTGCTTGTTTTGGAAAGTGATCGTTGATTTCTGTAGCTGGATGCGGCGGAGGAGCGGTGTGGCTTCATAGGATTTTTATCTCCTTTCCGCTGCATGATTTTGGATACTCTGATTTGTACTTGACTGGATAGGCATTTTGGATGTTGATCCCGTTGTGGGATTTGTTGTTTCGGTTTTCTGTATGATATTTTATATATGTTGTTTCCGCATGATGATTGATTATCTTTCTCTCGGAATTGTTCTATTTTAGTATCTTGTTTCGTTTTTCCTTTGGCTTCAATGACCCGTGGCTCACCCTACGGGTTATCGCCTGTAGCATCCGGTTGTGGGTGTTACATTTGTGGTATCAGAGTGAGTCGGTTCATTACCGATTCGGCTCTATTTGAGATGGTTTTGAGTGTGGACTTTAGAGTCTTGTTTTCATATTTTTTAGAATAAGGCACCGTCTCCCGGCATCCAAGAGGTATGATTTCTCGTTTTATCTTTCAGTATTTATTTTCTATGCACTTATGTGCTTCTTTCGACCTTGTGGGGTATCGTTCCAGTATGGTGAGCACCCGGATGGGTGCGGGGCAGACGGCTACACCTTCGGAGGAGACACCACGACGGGGACGACATCCACTTGCTAGGGGCGGGTGCTCGGCGACTGGTGCAGGGACCAGTATGGTACCAGTGACACCTATTGTGGCTGATACAGCAGGATCACGTGGACCGAGACTGTCTGACGATAAGTTGGTCATCATCAGGCAGTTTAGAGCGCGGATAGCCGATGTGTTAGAGCAATGATAAGCACACAAGAAGGTGGGGTTGAATTGGGTGCTTTAAAAATTTTATAAATGCAGATGATTAAATCTAGAATGAAAAATACAGATTGTTCAGTATTGAAGAATCGATTCTTATACAAAGAATCTCAAAGCATGTAGAAACTGAACATAGGAAAACAGCAGCAATATACACGACACAATATTTATCCTGGTTCTTCTATCCGCTCAACTCGAGTAGGATAACGTACGTCCAATCCCCACACTCTCGTGTGAGATTTGTGCAAAACTCTTTTATTCAAACTCGATGTTTATTTCCAACCTATGCAAATAACATCCATTGATAATCTCAATAACTCTAGACCATTAACTAGCTTCCTTGACCTTAATGACTTTAGGTCCACCCAAGTTGATCCCAACAACTTTGGATCAACTTCACTCAACTCGTTGACCACAAGTCCTCCAGGTCACCCAAGGAACGAGCCAACTGATAATACTAGGGAGTTAAGATCATCACTTGAATGCTTCCACTGCAAAGTATCTATTACAGTCAGTTCAAGTAGCAACAAGCCATGCGAAAACAGTAAACAATAGAACCGAACCTGGAATCTCAAGATCTCAAGAGTGCTTATGAATGCAGGAGATCTATCAGGTTATCAAAACAGTGTGTTTCGCACCTTGCTTCAACGGAAAAGATGATTCATTTAAAGAGAAGAAGCAATCATGTACTTTCCAGGAATAGCACAAATCAGAATATCAATCATTTTAACTGATCTTGGAAAGTTCATGGATCATCTTAATCGTGGGAAGGCAATCAGTTTGTTAAAATGGAAATTATTCAAATTGAATAAACTCCCAACTTTATTAAAACCAATTCTGCTCAAGCCTTTTAAAGAATACCAACGATCTGGATTCTTTTCAAAAAAACAATTGGAAAAACAATTATTCCATGCAGAGTAAGTTTGAGTGGACCAAACTGGTCAAAAACGACTTCCAGAAAAATCCTCGTAAGAGTATGTGTGTGCAGTTGAGACCATGAGTATGCAGGGATCGATTCTTATGCTCATGCTTCTCATACCTCGAGTGAAAATGAAACTTTTGATCTTCAGATAATTTCTTCATGCTCAGCAGCATTGATCCTCCTTACTTCCAGCATCTCTAGCTTAACACGCAGTCTTCATAGTTCATCAGTCCTTCAAGGACCTTAATCCAAGTTCATCTAAGAAGCTTCTTCATCCTCACATCATTCCTGTTCATAGCTCACGAGATATGCAAAATCCAATATCAAATATCAATGTTTGTCAATGATCAAAATATTTAGGGTCAACATTTTTTCCCTTTTTGATAATGACAACCATTGATGCATTAGGGAATAGTGGAAATCGTACAAGATACTTAACTTGTGGCATGACATTCAATCAAATCAGCACTTCCCCCTTAATCAACATAATCAAACCCATCATGAACTATGAACTAGAACTTCCCCCTTAATTAAACGCCCATTTTTTTAAAAAAAAAAAAAAAAAAATCAGTGACAGTGCAACAATCAGCAGAAAATGAAGAAAGAGGTGTCAGGGATAATTGCCAGCAGAGCATTCAACACAGCATTCATCAAGATAAAGCATATTAAGAGGAATCAAGTCAAACAAACATAGCAAGGGCAACTCCATCAGATTGTCTGAGACGAGTAGGTGGCACCATTGCTTACCAACTTACCTGAGAATGCATCAAACATCCATTCCCCCTTTGGCATTATCAAAAAGAGTAGATGCATGAGTAGTTAAACATTAAACTGTCAGTGAATGCAAGAAGAAGCATGTGCACCAAAAGAAACAGTAGTTCCACAAGAGTGGAATATCAGTACAGACCAAAAATAATTGTTTGGGGACAGGATAGTAGGTAGGGTTTAAGAACGGGGGCGCCTAAGGATAGCACGCCACAGCTTCTGGAACATGGACAGGTTGGAGTTGATTTGATCATTGGTCTCCTTGATCTCTTTTAAGGCTGCCCTCTCTTGATCAATATCGGAGGTTGGGGGGGTGGGATGCAGCAGGTGTGTGAACTGGAGTAGCAGCAGATGAATCAGGCAGTGGGGAGCTGATGAGTGGAGTTTGAGGGCTCAAGGCTGTTGTATGTGAAGGAGAGGAACTATCATAGAGTGAATCATCGGATGCAATAGATGGTGGCTCAAGCTAGACTTGGTTTCGGTGAAGCTCATCAATAATCCCGCTTGCCAGTGCCAGTTCTCTCTCAATCTCAGCAATCTTTTCAACTCGTGCATCAGCAGACTCTGTAATCAAAGGGTTGATTCTTGGAGTAGGAGCTGCCCCACTTAACTCAACAGGAACATCTTCAACAGGCACTTCAACATTCTCCTCATTCACTTCACCATCCTCAATAGGCTCTGGATTTATGACAGAATCCCTTCTCGGGCTTCTCCCTTTCCCAACCACCAAACTCCCTCACAAAACTCAAGCTCAACTTTTTTCAGGAAAGGCTTTCTAAAGAAATCCATCTCTAGGTTCTTCTCTTGAAGACTTTCACACAAAGGCACTCTAAAAAATTTTAACACTTTGGTGATACACATCCCATAAGGCAGCTCATGGTTTACTCGACTTACTGCATGAGAAATGTGTTGGATCATCAACATAGGAAGGTTAACTCTTTTCTTTTTGATCAAATGCTCCATCAGTGCTAAGTCTAGGAACCCAGCTTCAACTCTTTTTCCAGAACGGGGCACCACAACTTTTATGACAAACAATTACAGAAGCCTTGAGAATGGGAGCATATCCTGCAACAAAACTGGTTTGACTAGCTCAAGATTTTCTCTTGTGGAGAATCTCTGCATGACCCTTAATGGTACACAATACTTTGAGGGTTTCCAGTTTCCTTTCTTGTATGTCTCATAACCCTTGTGTGGTATTCCCAGAATTTTTCTAAGGGACTTAGCATTTACTTCGATAGATACTCCATGAACTTCAGAGAATAACCAGTCATCACCCTCAATCTTTTTAAGATTCAGATTCTCATAGAACCTCCGAACAACCAGTGGATAGACCACATCATTACACTCAAACAGTTTCATCTATCCTTGCTTTTCCACCATCTCCTTCAGCCTTTGTAAACCGTTTTCCTCTAGCCAGTTGCCATCAAGAATCTGTTCTCTAAGCACAGTTCGTGATGATAGATCTAAGATAGTTCTGGAGGGAGCATTTTTACCTCTTGAAGATTTCTACTTTCTGGACTTCTTGGCTGGTTTGGCTTGTCTCTTCCTCTTCTTTTGCTGTCTGGCTTCACTCATCATATCCTTCAACAAAATCTCATCTTCAGAAACATGCTCTTTCGCAGTAGGAGCTTCCATCATAGGATCATCTTCAGAATCGTCTTCAAATGCCATGGTTTTTTCTGATTCTTCCATGTCGGGTTCAAACCCTGATTTTGCTTGAGTTTCCCCCTCATCCACTTCGGGCTTTGTTTCGACAGTTTGGATACACCCCCTGCTTGACTTCCTTCGCCTCGTGGACACTCGGGACCCAATGCCTTGCTTCTGAGGCATCCCCAGAACCTCTCTAACTATTTCAATCTCTGGGTCTTCAAATTCTGCCATCTCATCATCTTCATAGTTGGAAATCGGTACCTCCCTTTCGACCGATTTGTTGAAATTCTCAACCACAGTCTCTTCTGAATCTCCCATGGCGGCTTGAGGCAGAAGATTTACCACCAGAGTTTGCAATGGCTCGACCTCTAGAATCGCCCCTTCTCTGGAGACTCGTCATTTCTTTCTGCCCATTTCAGACTCTCTCAAGCTACGAATGTTGAGGTTAGGGTTTGGCTTTGTGTCGATTCGGCCTCCAAGATGATTCAATGGGAGAATGTGTCTGGGGATTTGGAAGCAGCGATGATGGAAGTTTTTTGAGAATGGCAAGTGGTTATTTTGGTCCAGAATCTTTTTAGCACGTAAGTGGGATTATTTAGTTTAGGAAAGAAACGGCCACAAAAGAATTGATTCTAATCTGCATGATATTTATCTCAAGTGTTCCCACACAGATGATAACACAAGTTGTGCATGCATAAACCGAAAAATCTAAAGCTAACACCCATGCATTTTACTCAATCATCAAAATTCATTAGGAGTCACGGGTAAAACACAAACTCAAGTAAATTTTATCAAACCTAGCCCAAGCCTTATAAATTGGAATCGTTCCCTACTTAACGGCTTTGTAAAAATGTCCGCCAATTGATTTTCCATCTTGTAAAAGTCCAATTTCACATCTCCCTTTTCAATGTGATCTCTTAACAGGTGGTGCCTAATATCAATATGTTTGCTCTTGGAGTGATACACAGGATTTTTTGACAGAAAAATGGCACTTATATTATCACACAAGATAGGGACACAATCTAGTTCAATTTTTAGATCTTTCAACTGTTGTCTAATCCACAAAACTTAAGTGCAACATGCAGCAGCAGATACATATTCAGATTCGGTGGTAGACAATGCAACAGAGTTTTGTTTCTTAGCAGCCCATGAAACCAAACAGGATCCTACAAAGTGACACATACCCGATGTGTTTTTTCTATCTATCAGACAACCTGCATAATCAGCATCAGAGTAGGTCAACAAGTTTACGTTAGTGCCAATTGGGTACCACAACCCAAGATCACTTGTACCTTTTAAGTACCTGAAAATTTTCTTAACAACCTTTAAGTGCGATTCTTTTGGGTTTGATTGAAAACGAGCACAAAGACATACACTAAAGACTATATCTAGTCTACTTGCAGTAAGATAAAGCAGTGAGCCTATCATACCTCTGTATAATTTTTCATCAACTGGTTTACCTGCTTCATCGCTATCCAGTCTACAGGCGGTGGGCATCGGTGTGTCATGTGTCTTGCTATCACTCATTCCATATTTCTTCAGCAAGTCTCCCACATATTTTTATTGATGGATCAGCACACCTTCTGAAGTTTACTTGATTTTTAGTCCAAGGAAGAATGACAGCTTTCCCATATGGCTCATTCGAAACTCGCTCTTCATGAGATCTGCAAAGTCAACACACATATTTTCATTAGTGGATCCAAAACTGATGTCGTCAACGTAAATCTGAACAACAAGCAGGTCTTCCCCCTTTATTTTTACAAACAGAGTCTTATCAATTTTTCCTCGATGATAATCATTTTCCAAAAGAAATTGAGAAAGCCTCTCATACCGTGCTCGATGAGCTTGTTTCAAATCGTAGAGAGCTTTATCCAACTTGAAAACATGATTTGGAAAGATTGGATCTTCAAAACCAGGAGTTTGCTCAACAAACACCTCTTCCTTAAGATAGCCATTTAAAAATGCGGTTTTAATGTCCATTTGATACAATTTAAAACCATTAAAAGTGACAAATACGATAAGCATTCTAATGGCTTCCATCCTAGCTACAGGAGCAAAAGTTTCGTCGTAGTCAATCCCCTCCTCTTGGTTGTAACCCTTTACCACTAATCTTGCTATGTGTCTTACCACAATCCCCATGTCATCCATTTTATTTCAAAAAACCCATTTAAGCCCAATGACAGTGTGATTATCAGGTCTTGGGACAAGATGCCAAACTTTGTTTCGTTCAAACTCAATTAATTCCTCTTGCATGGCTAAAATCTAGTCGGGATCTTTCAATGCGTCACGAAAATCTTTTGGCTCAATCATGGAAAAAAAACTAGAGAATGCACACAGATTATGCAAGGAAGCTCTTGTTTAAATGCCACTAGTGAGATTTCCAATTATGCTGTCAAGGGGGTGAGAGGACTTATGTTTCTAGTTTCGTAGTTCCAAGGATCGATTCTCTTCTTCTATCTGCTGTCCAGCGACTTCTTCATGTTCTGCCTGAGTTTCTGGATCTTCTGCAGCTACTGTTTCTTCAAGTCCTTCCTTGCTTGTTGTATTTTCAGTGATTTCTTGATGTGATTCACTGTCCTTGTTGAGTCCTAGGATAAAATCATCCTCCTGCACATTAGAAAGAATATTAGTTTCATCAAAAAGGACATGTACGCTTTCTTCTACACACGATGTTCTTTTGTTGAAAACTGTATACGTCTTACTATGTGGTGAGTAACCCAAAAATATGGCTTCATTAGAACGTGGATCAAACTTTCCCAGGTTGTTTTTTCCATTGTTTAGCACGAAACACCTACAACCGAAGATTTTTAAATGAGTAAAATTCGGTTTACGATTTTTCAACAACTCATATGGCGTCTTATTGAGCATGGGTCTGACAAGAGCACGAGTTAGGATAATCCGCTGTCTAGCAACATTGTTCTCATCATATCTTCCAAGGATCGATTCTTCC
>JAOWBR010149899.1:0-13598 GCA_028571145.1 Dionaea muscipula
GTTCAAAAATACTCTAATTTCTTTCACAACCCGTGGTACTACAAGTTAGGTTAAAAATCTTGAGAAAAGAAAAAAAAAAAAAAAGGAAGAAAACGATGAACCAAAGGAAGAAGACGATGAACAGTAAAAAAAAAACACTGTTCATCGAACAGTAAAAAAACACTGTTTATCGGATGAACGGTAAAAAAAGGGGAAGAAGATGATCTTGAGGAAAAAAAAAGGAAGAAGACGACAAGGAGTGGCAAAAAAAAAAGAGGAAAGAGTGGTGCCGATTTTGGCGTGTCTATTCCTCTTCTCTTTTTTTTATTTCATTAATTGTTTTAACAAAAAAATTTATACGTTTTAAAAGTTTTATATATATTAACCTAGAGCATAGGCGCAAAGGCGCGCCTGAGCCTGACCCCCAAGGCGCGCGCCTAGGGCGCCTGAGGCGCACCTCTTCGAAAGGGCTGCGCCTGGGGGGGTCTAAGGCTCTAGTCTTTGCGCCTAGAGCCTAGACGCACCTGAGGCGCGCTTTTCAAAACCTTAGAACAAAACAAAGCATGCCTAATACTTCAACAATGCCTCCCTTAGGCATGATTTGGGAACACACAAAAATCTTCTTAGTCGCTAAGAATCATCTAACTTGAGAGGTTTAGTCAAAATATCTGCCACTTGATCATAAGAAGGAATGTAATGATACTTGGTGTCGATGTGTTTACTCCTCTCATGGTGAACTGGATTCTTTGCTAAGGTGATGGCTGATTGATTGTCAATGAAGAGCTCGGTGGGATGACTCTGCACAAGCTTTAATGATGCCAGCAAATTCCGTAGTCAAATGACATGACAGGCGCACGCTGCAGCTGCCACATATTTAGATTCACAAGTAGATAAAGTAACAATTGGCCGCTTCTTAAAAATCCAAGTAAAGGCCGTAGTTCCCATGAAGAATAAGAAACTTGTGGTACTCTTCCTATCATCAACACAGTCTCTCCAATCACTATCGCTAAATCCCATCAATTTGAATTTGTAGAAGAGGTATACCATAATCCCATATCAACTGTACCCCGAAGATACCGAAAGAGTCTCTTCCCAACTATCATATGAGTGAAGGTGGGTGCCTCCATAAAACGGCTCAACATATCCACTCCATACAAAATATCCGTCTGAGTGCAAGTGATGTATCTTAAACTTCCTAGGAGAGTTTGAAAGTCTGTTGCATCCACTTTGTTTCTGAATCATGTCTTGATATTTTTTCTCCACAAGCCACGGGGGTACTTACTGGCTTACAGTGCATCATATCAAATTTTGCTAACACCTTTCTGATATAGCCTTCCGGAGAAAGGAAAATGCCTTCTTTGGATTGAAGCACCTCTATTCCCAGATAATACTTCATCAAACCCATATCTGTCATCTCAAACTCTTGTATCATAGCATTTCTAAAATCTACGAAGAGCTCAGGAACATTACCGGTAAATATGAGATCATCTACATAAATGCATACAATTAAAATTGATGCCCCTCTTCTTCTTATATACATGGCATGCTCAAATGGACATTTTATAAACCCCTCTGTCTACAGGTTAGCATCAAGTCGCTCATTCCAAGCTCTAGAGGCTTGTTTAAATCCATACAATGCTTTGTGTAATTTCAACACTTTATCTTTTTTTCCCTTAGCAATGAATCCCATAGGCTGAGAAATGTAGACCTCCTCATTAAGGTAACCATTTAGGAAGGCCGACTTAACAACCATTTGGTGAATTGTCCACTTGAATTAAGCTGCTATGACTATTAGCAACCTGAATGTTTCTAGCCTTCCAACAGGTGCAAATACCTCCTCATAGTCAACCCCATATCGTTGGTTATACCCTTTTGCTACAAGCCTAGCTTTATATTTGATGATGTTCCCATCTGCACCTCTTTCAAGTTTATATACCCACTTTACACCAATCACTTGATGGTTAGGAGGTAGATCAACCAAATCCCATGTGTTATTATTCTGTATAGCTGCTATTTCTTCTTTCATGGCTGTTTTTTCAATTTTCATCCACTATGGCTTCTTCATACTTCATGGGTTCACAGTCAGCCAAAAGACAGAATAAGGTAAAATCATGGGGGTTTTGAATTACCTCATATATGTCTTGAAGAGATCTCATTCGAACAAGAGTTGAAGAGGCAGTAAGTCTTTCTTTTCTAGCGGTCCCACCTATTTCTCTAGGAATGCCTTCATATGAATCTTCTCCTTCTTCAGATACTTGAACTTCATGCTCTTCAGGAAGGGCTGCTTCTTCTTGCTTTTTACGATCATCTCCTTGTTCTTGCTCATTAGTGACTTGCTTTTTGCTTACTGCCCATGGTAGCAATATGGATATCCCTGTTGTTCTTTTTTCTGCTGACCATTCCCATTTCCCATCTTCATCAAAATAGATATCCCTGCTGATTATCACCTTACCACTTGTAGGATTGTACAATCAGTATCCTTTTGAACTGGGCTCATACCCAATAAAAATGCACTTGGTACTTCGATAATCTAATTTCTCTCTCTTCTGCGCTGGAACTTGTGCATATGCTATGCATCCAAACACTCGAAAATGAGCAACACTAGGCTTTTTTCTGTTCCACATGTCTAAGGGTGTTGTATTCTTCAAGCTTCTGGATGGTGCCTTATTAAGAAGATATATTGCACATGCTACAGCTTCAGCCCAAAACTCATGTGGCAGATTTTTCCATTTCAACGTGCTTCTGGTCATATCTAAGATCATCCTATTTCTTCTTTCAACCACCTCATTTTGTTGAGGTGAATAGGGAAGTGTCAATGGTCTTCTAATCCCAGCATCCTCACAGAACTTCATGAACTTATGTGATAGGAACTCTCTCCTCTACGATCTGACCTTAAGGCTTTTATCTTATAACCACTTTGTTTTTCTACCATCACAACAAATCTCTTAGTACACTTGATAAAGACTTTTCTTTCATAAAATAAACTCACATTCTCCTACTGTAATCGTCCACAAACAGCACAAAATATCGACTCTTGCTGAAGAACTGGGGCTCAAGTGGCCCACACAGATCAACATGCACTAATTCCAGAGGATATCTAGCTCTGAAATCAGTTTTGGCTGGAAATGGATTCCTAGTGTGTTTCCCAACAATGCATCCTTCACATATCTCCTTCTATTTGTTGTGAAATAATGACATTCCTCGCACCATTTGTTTCAGAGATAGCAGCCACACACTTTCATAATTGAGGTGACCATATCTTCGATGCCATGAGGTAGACCGATCACCACAAGCAGCCAGTAAGCTTTGATTGTTTTCACTCACTATCTTTAGCACAAACATCCTATTCCATGTCATAGGCACCCTGGTAATAAGACTTCCTCCTTGTTCTCTGAGGTATAGACACTGATTGATCATCCGAATTTCATATCCTTTTTCAAGAAGCTGACCAATGCTAAGTATGTTAGTTCTCATTTGTGGAACAAAAAATACATCAGAGATATACTGATGTGTGCCATCCTTCAACTGTATAGCGATTTCCCCTTTTCCTTTTACCGGACCTTAGAGAGATCTCCAAATGTCACACTTCCTTTGATAGTTTCATCTAACTCCACAAACAACTCTTTTCGTCCACTCATGTGATTAGTTGCTCCGGTGTCAAAATACCACACATCAGTTTCACCATGTGCTACACTTTGACATGCTAATAACAGAGTAGTCTCTTCTTCCCCTTCTTGGTCTTCAGCTGAATTGACTTGCAGCTCAGGAGCAATATTAGGTTGATTGTAACATTCAGTTGCATAGTGTCCCAACTTGTGAGAATTATAGCATTGGACTCTTGACTAGTCTGGTCTGAATCTTCTTGAAGTGGGGACCATTTCTTCCTCTTCCTCGTGGAGTATTGCTCCTATTATCATAATTATCCATAGTAGGAGATGCTGCTCCATCACCCCAAAACCTTCCTCTGCTTCTCTGACTTCCGAACCTACCTCCTCTGATACTACCTCCTCTGCCTCTTCCATAACCTCTTCCCTTTTGGACATTTTCATTAACCCAATTACTATTACTCCAAGCATTATCATCTTGTAAAGACATCGTCATTTGCAAAGCTTGCTCAATAGGTTCTGTTTTCCTCTTATTTATCTTATCCTCATGGACTTGCAGTGATCCCATGAGTTCATCAATTGTCATGACATCTAAATCTTTAGCCTCCTCTATTGCAACCACTACATGATCAAAGTCTTGGTCTAGAGATCGTAACACCTTTTCAATCACTCGAATCTCCTTCATCTCCTCTTCATTTTGCCTCAATTGGTTGACCACCGTAAGAACCCTAGCAAAGAAGTCTTCGATACACAGAGGAACTGGAGAGTAGAGAGACAAAATGGAAAACCCTTCTATCTCATCGATAATTGGTCTGCAGAACTAACTCCTAGAATATTTACATCAGAAGACAAAAAAAAAAACAAAAAAAACAAAAGGAACCGGAAAGCAAAAGGAATCGGGTTCTAGAACTAATCCACATGGACCGGGTTAGAATAAAATCAGAACAAAACAAAGCATGCCTAATACTCCATCATGGTACACCAAATCAAGGATAATAATTTCCTTTGAACTCTTTTTCGTTGTTCCTCTTCCTCTCTCTTGACTTACACCTCTTCCACTGATTGTTGCACATCTTTGGTGTACTACAAGACCTACGCTTCACATGCTTAAACACCTCAAGGCCTTGTTTGATAATTATTTTAAACCATGGGATTAGGATTGTAATACCGTGATTTTACTAACTCGGTGTTTGATTGGACAAAAACGATATGGTATTGATAATAACATGATATTATAATGCTCTTTGTTTTGGTATTACTAATATCTATCTTGGGGGACTAGGTGTTAGTAATATCAATCCCAAACCTTTTTGCAAAATGCCCTTATATTATATGTAATAATTATCTATTAATTATTAAATAATAATTAATTATATAATAATACTAATCATTATTTTATTATTAATTATATAATAATAATTATTATTATAATTATAGTTAGTATGTATAATTTTTATTATGATTATTATTATTAATATATAATTATTATTAGGGATGATAATTTTAACCCGAACTCAAGCAACCCGCCCCGACCCGATTTTTTGGCCCCGAACTCGAAAAAATCGGGATTTTGTGCAGGTTCGGGTTCAACCTAATTTTTCCAGGTCTGGGCCCAGGTCGGGCCCGACTTGAGACCCGAACCCGGACCCAAATCCGAACCCGACCCGGTATATATATTTATTAATACAATATAATATTATATATAAATTATAGATTATATATATAAAACCATTAAATATTAAATCTTAAATATTAAACCCTTACCCTTACCCTTAAATATTAATCCATTAAATATTAAACACTTACCCTTACCCATAAATATTAAACCCTCACCCTTAAATATTAAACTTTTATCCTTATACTTGAATATTAAACACTTAAACCTTACCCTTAAATATTAAACTCTTACCCTTAAATATTATATATATTTTAAATCCTAAACCCTTAAACTTTAACTCTAAACCCTAATCCATAAAACACTTAAACCTTAACTCATCCTAATCCATAAAGCATTGCCTTAAACTCTTAAACTCTTTACCCTTATACTAAAACTAAAACCTAAAACTAAATCTAAACTTTCTTATAAATTAAACCTAAACATATTAAATTAAACCTAAATCTAAACATCCTAATAAATTAAGAGTGCACTGTTCATCTGAGATTAAATCCTGACCTTTGATTTGTAGATCTAATGACCCAAAAAAATATACTTTATTATTAAAAAAAGGATGTTCGCATTAGAAGGAGACTATATATATATATATATTATTTATATAGATTATGATTGATATATATAGATTATATATAATTTTTATAATTTTTATATAGATGATTAAATATAATTTATATAGATTATTTAGTTAGATGATTTTCCAGGTCCAGTTGGGTCGGGGCCCCGACGGGTTAGGTCAGGTCGGGTTTGTGTTTGGATTCAATTTTTTTGAGAATTGAATTTCGAGTCGGGTTCGGAACCGGGTTTCGGGTCTCAGGTCGAGGCCGACCCGTTGTCATCCCTATTTCTATTGTCTCTCTATTCTAATCTCATAGATTTATGATTTCATTCTTCTATATTTTATTCTCATAATTATAAATTTGAATCTAGTAAATATATACAAAATCTACTACCCTAATCAGGTATATTTAAAGTATTCATTAAGCCTCTGATTTATTGTCTGATATTAGCCACATGACATAGTATTTTCAAAAAATAGTTGACAAAGGTTAAAATAATAGCTATAATTAGTAGATAAATTAGAGGTGACATAGATGAGAGAGAGGGAAAGAGAAATGATTAGTTTACTTTGATAATAATTTATTTTCTAATTTTGAATTTAATGAATAGGCAGTGGAGAAGAGAGTGGTAGAGGAAAAAAATAGTGGGATCTATATATATTTTTAATAAATATCTTAACAATTGTCATTAACATATCTATTGTATCACTTTTAGCTCAATAAATTCTAACATTTTTATTTGGGATTCACTATTATCACTTTATGACATTTAATATATAAATTTTAACATCTTAAATACGGATGTCCTTATATTGCTCAGTGGTTTTCGCTAGTTGTCCCCCTTAAACCATTTTTATTTGTTATATATCCCGCCATGTGACATGCATGCATGTACATCCTCCTATTAGGCCCAGGAATGGCCCACCACTTTTCTTTCTTTACAGGTGCTTTACAGTGTCTGGTTAACAATTCTTAATGATCAACCAAGAACATAAGGCCTTGATTGGATGGAGTAAAAACAAAATAAAAAGGGGAGATAAGATTTAGCATGGTTTGAGAAGAAAAAAATATTCCAGCCGTATAAGCTAATACGGACTCCATATGGAGGAGGAGACGTATTATTTCACTATTTGAGGTGTATTAGCTTTCGTTAGACCTCAAGGTCAGCTAAAACTAATATGTCCTTCATATCAACTATCCTTTTCTACTTTTTACAGTGAGTCCCATCTTGTCTCTCCTTTATATTATCAAATCACTTTTTTTATATTTTAATCCTCTTTCATAAATATCGCATTAATATGGATCCACCCTTTAAACATAACACCACTTTTTTTATCTTATCTCCCCTTCATAACTAATATATCTTTATTTTTAATTTCATCCAATCGACCCTTGATCGTTAAAACTTAAGAGTGAGATTGTGGTATTTTGCAGTACTGAAATAAACTATAAAGTTTTTTTTTTTGTTTTGACGGCAGGAAACTGACAAGTACAGGAACTTGATCCGACAGCACTTGGATCTTGAAACGGTACAATCGAACCTTGATAAAGGCTTATACAACCACTCCCACTTGAAATTCTACCGTGACCTCCTCCTCGTCTTTACCAATGCTATCCAGTTCTTCTCCGAGAGCTCCGCCGAGCATATCGCCGCCCTTGAGCTACGGAATCTTGTCAAGCAAGAAATTGCCCAGAACACAATTACTCGCGGAAAGACTACGAAAACCTTCACACTCGAGCCCGAACTTCAGCTTCTCGATCCGGTAGTCAAGAAGCGTAGATCAGCCAGTACCATGATCGTCTGCCGCCGTCGTCGAAATGCCCTGATCGGCCCTCCGAAACCGTCATCAGAAACCATGGGCGAGAAGAAAGAAACAAAAGATATGGAGAACGACGGGCCTGGACAGAATCATCACAAGGCGGCCATAGATCAAGGCAATGATGGCGATGGTGGCCTGCATATAAGTAACAAGGGAAAGGGGAAGCAGGGCGACAATGATGGTGGTGGCGGCCATGGAAGCAGTAACAAGGTAAAGGGGAAGGGCGACAATGATGGCGATGGTAGTAGCAAGGTAAAGGGGAAGCAGGGCGACAATGATGGTGATGGTGGTGGCCATGGAAGTAACAAGGGAAAGGGGAAGGCCGGCGACGTCCCAATATTGCAGAAGAAGTTAACAAGAGAATTAAGGCCTACTTTGGGAAATAGCAGTAAAGCTTCGGCAAAGAGGATCAAGAGAGAGGATCATAGAAACAATATGGACCTGCAGAAAGGAAAACCAAGGAAAGGGACCATGGCGATGCCAACTGAAACGAGAAAGCCAACTGAAACGAGAAAGCAAGGCGTGGCGAATTTCCTGAAGAGGATAAAGCAGAACTCACCGGCAAGGGAATCGAGAGGAGGAGGAGGAGGAGGAGGAGGAGAGACAGTGGAGAATAGGAATGCTGGTGGTGGAAGAGAGAAAGAAGGCAGGAATCATAAGAAGCGACCAACCGAAAAGGTCAGGAAAGAAGGGAATAGGAGGAGGGCTGGACAGAAAGAGGAGGCGGCGGAGGAGGAGGCGGCATCGTTTGTGAGGAAAGATCAAGAAATTAGGAAGGTGGGTGGAAGAGGTGGCAGTAGGCCACCGAGGAGAAAGGCGGCGGTGGAGAAGGAGAAGGGGAAAGGGAAGAGGAAGAGGGAGGAGGGGGTTATTGGCGCTGACGGCGGTTCAAGCCGGCAGAAGAGCAAAAGAAGGTAATATAGTTCAGTTCAGGTAACGGTACAAGAATTTATTTCAACTCTTCGAGTATAGTTTTAGAATGTAGTTGTACATTAGATTTTCTTTGTAGTAATTTTTATCAAGGCAGGCAGGGGTAAAAAAAATTCAAAATACAAGAGGATAATAAAAGCAACAATTTTGTTTACGTTGTGATTATTTAAGCTTGCATAATAATATATAGAACAGTCCAGCCTTATTAAATTCCATATATAGATATAGAATAATATCGGGCATTTGTCATAGTACATAGTTTGCTCAGAGAACATTTGCGGGCGGCGGCGTAGTTTAGGCATATAGAATAGGTTATGGAAGCTGATACTCGAAAAGAACATAAATACATCTTTACAATCAAAACAATACAATCTACATCTTTCATTTCCTGACATTTACCTAAGTTTGTGTAACTCTCATACTACTACCTGGCTGATTTTCAATGTACACTAAAGGTTGCAAAAATTACAGATTTGGCACTCATCAAGTTATCCTATGTCATCGCCACCACCCTGCCTTCCCTGGCAAGCTTATCATCTTGGCCTTGGCTTCCCATACCATCTCCACCTTTTTCATCATATTGTAGTTTTCTCCGACCTCCTCGCCGGGATGGATAGTCTCCCTCATCTGGTTTTTTTAGAGAGTTATAAAGAACATATCACTATCGTGCTCGTTCATTGGCCAGATTGATCTGAAAACAGCCTCATAGTGAAAGAGAACTTTCATACAACTGCTCAAAATACACGCATGATTAATACAAAATCATAACTCGTAAATGGTCGATGGTTACTCCCAACTCCGTCCCAAGGTAAAAAGTTCCTTTACCACTTTGTTACAATCACTTGTGCATATTACAAAATAAACGTACCATGCGATTTGGGAACCACTTTCTTTTTCTGGAAAAATTTTGACGTCAAAGCTAAGTTCCTTGCTAACAAAAAAACGAGGGGATATAGAGAGATGATTGAGATGAATGAATATCAGGTTCTACTTCAGAGAGGGAAAGAGGACAAACTAGCCTACAAAATAGATTATGCAGTTCTTATCGAGTCACTCACACAACAAAGAGGGGGAGGGAGTTAGGTATTGTATTACCACTTTCTCCATCCGAAGCATCCTCCAGTCTCGTAATTGCGTCGAGCAATTGTTGCTCGTGTACCTGCTCAACTCAAGAAGGGAAGGGTTAATAAAATGCTACACCAAGTGACCAAAGCAAAAGTATAAATAGAATGATCTTGTCATTACTTTCAGCGCTTTCTTGGCTTTCTCCACTTCTGTCGGGTCCGGAGGACTAGCACAGAAGATTTTCTCCACCTTAAGTTTCAAGACAACGAGGAGAGAAAGTAAGTTGAGGCAATGCCATTTTCTGAGCGACAACAGCAATACAAAGCGGTAACTTACTTCGTTAATGAGAGTATCGGTGTGTAATAGTACGATATCTCCAGATGACTTCCTTCCAGTGCCATTCTGCTGCGATAAAACATCGTTCTTGGGTTCACCCTTTGAGGTTCCTCGACCTCTACCAATACCTATGGCAGAGCCACCTCGGGACATGGACTTTTTAAATCCACGGCCTGTCCCGGAGCGGACACCTCCATTAGAAAGTCCAGGGTTGTCATCCTCCCATTTGATGTCTTCAGGGGATATCTAGCAAAAACAACATGCAGAAGATGAAGTCAGTTCTCTTAAATTATATGTAGGCTGAGCATAATTGGGTACTAATTAATCTCCCTGCTCAGGTTGCTCATAAGCATATTAAGCACCAGGACAACTACAACACACAAACACGAGATAAGGGTTTGAGTACTGCAATCATGGGAGCTGGTGGGATTCCATAGGCAACCTAAGCAATTTATGGGAACAAGGATTGAAGGGCCTGTACATAAAAGCTAACTGCTTGCGTGGGAATAGAAGCACGCCATCATAATTGGTATCAAGAACTGGGGATTCATGGGAAGTTGGGAACTATGTCATTTGCACGAACACCATATTTGGTATCAACCAAAGGAAGGCGATGCGAACTCGACCGATTTGCGATGTGAACCCGTATGAGACTCAATGTCAAGGACCGTTTGAACTCGACTCGGATGAAACCGCAACCCTGCGACGAACCAACATGAACTTTGGTAAGAACCGCAACCCGACAGCGAATGGACGACGAGAACCCAGGTATTATGAGTGCCACACACGATTGTGGAAGACCAAGGAGTGGAATCAACGAATTCCGCAATCCACTGAAAAGATAAATTCCATAAAACTACTACAGCCGAACAGACACTTGACGGGAGACACTGGCACCTATAGGACACCCGAATGACCACAGGCAACAGGCGCTTCACAGGCTGGTCTAGAACTAGTTGAGCACCTGAATCCATTACAGGCGTAACACTGCGTTACGACCTTAATGCCTTTAACAGGAGGCCAATGGGCTTCTTCTATAGCGTCTGTCACACGCCTGTCAGACGCAGACAACCTTAGGCAGCTCCTCTTACGCACGAAGCTCCACACGCAACACGGCTAAATGTCAGTGCGACAAATCTTCATCACACGTACGAGCTCGAACATGAGCACTTGACCCCGAATCAGTAGGAACCTGAGCTGGACCGCCTTTATCCATTAGCGAGCAGACCAGAATCACATCAGAAGGGTACCAAGCAAGATATTGAAGAGACAAAGCACATGTCAACATAGATGCCGAAGTGGTGCAATCAATTGTAGTGATCCCGTTAGGATTGGACCACTACTATGTGAAAATAGTGGGTTTGGATTAAATGGGTATGGATAAAATGGGTTTGATGGATTAAGTGGATTTAGGGGTGATTTTAAGGATCCGAGCAAGCTCAAGGATCAACTTCAAAGGAGATGTGGTTGGAATCAACGAGCATTTGGGGATGTAAATCATCCAAAAACACCGGATTCGGCAACAAAGCAACCGATAAATCGAGAATGAAGAAAAACTAATCTCAACTATAAATCAAGAATGAAGAGGAGCTAATCTAAACTCAACAATTCAACGATGGGGGGAAGGACCTAGTATTGACTTCTCAGTAAAGTTAATGATGATCTTCTGCAAATTCAATTCAATTGATAATTTTGACAAAAGATGCATTACAATGACAAAAGAGAGACATATTTATAGGCTACAATAAGTATGAATTGAAACTGACGTGAGTCTCATCCAGTTATAAAGTTAAACAAATTCCGAGAAGGTGGGCTCAATTATTCTGAAACATTCTTGCCAGTTAGATCTACTGACCCCATTCTTCCGCCTATAGTAATATTAGATTCCTACCTTCGCATAAGAGTTGTTCGTCTTAGCCTATGAGGAATATGTCGCCTTTGGTAATAATAAGATTTACCACCTTCGTAATAAAAGGAGAATTGTCACCTTCGTTGTTTTTGGGGAAATTTTGCGCTCTCACTATCAATCAGAATCCCGCCTTCGTTAAAACCTAGATTATCGAGCTCAACTCAAGGATCAAAAGTACCGCCTTCACTATGGAGTACCGAGCTCGCCATGACTAGAAATTGTCGCCTTTCTTATAGAAATACCCAACCTCGGTATAAGCTTGCTAATGTCGCCCTCGTTATATGTAATGGAAATGTCGTCATCGCCGGAATAGAAAATGTCGCCTTCCTTATTCAACATATACAGTCTTCGCCATACCATAGCAAAAACCGTCTTCGTTAAACTTATACAGTTATACCCAACACTGCTTAAGTCATTACAACTCTCCTCTATCTCAACTCACCGTCTTCATTGTTGTCATTGTCGTCTATGATATAATAGGCAATACCATCTTCGCCATGATAGACTTTACCGCCTTGGATAGATGAGGAATCCATTACCTGTCTTCCTCTATCTCAATACCAGTATTCATTGTATCAGAGTTGCTAGTTGCTGCCTTCAGCATATAAGCAGTAGCCCATCTATATGAGGGTTGGGTCACTACATCAACAAATTCACACGCCAGTAAAAGGAGGAGAGAGGACTAAAACAATGATGGACCCAAACCATTTAAAGATATTAGCATGGAGGGACGGAGCAAAGATTTTAAACTAGAGGGGAAAATAGAGGGCAGACTTATAAAATTTAGGGAGAGCAGACATATAAAATTTAGAGGCCTAGGAGGGACGGATCAATAGAATATAATAATTTTTTTATTTATAATATAATAATACCGTTATTTTCTTTTAGGGGGGGTGGAGACCGCCCCCGCTTGCCTCCTACCTCCATCCTTGTTAGCACGCTAGAGGTTTATCATTGTCACTGCACGAAAGAAAGATGGGCCAAGACCTACTTGACTATAGAAGCACTATGGAAAAAAATGCAAGCAATGAATGATTCTGGGTCAAGTAGTTCAGGATCTCTGTGCATGTACGTCTTATGTAGCCGACAGCCAACGGACTATATTTATCAGATCTTTGTGCATGTACCATAACGGATATATGTGGCCAATCCCACCAAGTGAGATTTGGTGATGATGATGATGGGTCAAATAGTTGACAACCAAGCGCCAACCTTGAATTCCCAAATGCAGCAAACAGATGCCATATCCACATCATAATGCGCCAAGTGGGGAGTAAAAATAAGGAGGGCATGCCAAAAGTATTGTTAGACACAATTTTTGAAGTCTTGTGATCGAAGAATAAGGATCACATCTTAGGAAGACTGATACAAAGAAAGACAATCGGGGAAACAGAAAATAGAAAGGAAGAAACCTATTAAGTCAAGTTAACAGTCTACCTCCAAAAATGTCTACACTATTTTCTTGAAAAGGTTTTTTCAAAAGATATCACAGAAGTGTATATTACAAATTATAGAAATAACGAACACTATCAATGTGCAGGAGATAAATTAAGATCCAAGGGTGAAAGTAGCATACCTCATTAAGATTCACCCACTCCCATGCTTCCTTCGCTGTGCCCTCGTCATAGACAAGAGCATGCCGGCCCTTAAAAAGTTCAAACAACCAGGTATCAATAACCAGATGCTCAACTATATTTAACTCTTTTGCAGCCATTACATATT
>JAOWBR010149921.1:15196-33698 GCA_028571145.1 Dionaea muscipula
CATCTTTAATCTTCCATTTTGCTCAGCCCTCTACTGTGAAATTTTCTCATCTTCCATCTTCAATTTTGTTTTTTCCCCCTTTCTTTCTCACATGGATCATAGAAATCCATTTTTCATTTGCAAAAAATAAAAATAAAAATGGAGAAATAAAGAGATATGGTGTTGAAGAGATTGAAGGAAAGAAAGATGCAATCTGTTTATTTACGAAGGAAAGATAATTAATGTTGAAGAGATGAGATTGAAGAAGAGACGCTGAATGCTTTGATAAATAAAGAAAAATAGAAAATAAAAATAATAATAAATGATAATAATAAATGAAGAAAAGTGGGGGAAGATATGGATAATTTTATTTACTCCATTGGAATATATTTTTATCCATTAAAATATGGAGTACATATCTCTACAAATATCCATTATATTTTTGCCACTTGGCAATAAATAATTGACATGTAGAGAAAATTTATTTACTCCATTGGAGATGCTCTAACTGTTTTGCAGGCCCTTGCAACGTAGTCCTCATCAATTTTGTTAGAAATGAATCCTGATACACTTATAATAAAAAATTATAACAATAATTTAGAACAACAATTTACAACATCATCTACACCATTCATCTTCATCATCTACCTCACTCATCAATCTTCATCAACCTTTATTCATAATCCAAAAAAAAATTCAACGGTTATAATTCTGTTAGAACGGTTATAACAATAAAAGTTATTGTAAGAGTATCATTTTCGGTTAAAAATTAGACGTAATAATTTCGTTGGAATAGATTTTGAAGTGACGGTTAAGTTGTGGGGACAACGTTGGCCCCCCTATGTTTCATAATGATTTTGGGCACTGTGCATGTATTTGTATTATTGTAGAACAAAGTCATATTAATTCTGGTGATCGATATGCATGATGAGAGGGCTAAGCTAACAAAAGAATTTGATTCATCTAATATCGTTTTCGTAAACATGTGGTGCATCCCACCCGGACCATATGCCTCGTGCAATCATTACAAATTTACATAAAATTCCAAATCTAAGCCCATTTATTTTGTTTTAGTGCATGGGGGCCATATATAGCCGGCCAATGGAAAGAAATATTATGATTCAAATAATTATACCTTCTAAATTAATCTAATATCATTCAACTCATTTACTTTTTATTCTCATTGTTTTTGCTATTATAAATGAAAATGTGCATTAGTGAGCTTAGAACATATCTTTAATAGTTGGGAGGTAAATGCATTGCTAAAATTATATTTTGATAATGAATAGCGTTAAATTATCATTATTTAGTAATATTGTTTTAGTAGCACGTACGGATGCTTTATTTTAATATCACTATCAACATATTCAAAATTATAAAATAATTAAAAATTTAAAATTATATTGATATTAGTCTGCTATAATCAACAAATAAAATAATTTAACTATAATATTATATAATATTTACCAATAATATTATTTATTATTATTTTTTAAAAATATTTTCTCCCTCTTTCCTCTTCTCCCTCTCACCTTATCCCTTCCTCTCCATGTGAACCTCCTCCCCTCTTTCTCTCCTTTTTTTTTTTTTAATTCTCATCCAATCATTTGTCCAATGCAAAAATTCAAACACTATTTTAATTTATCTATAATCTATAATATCTATAATATAAGGAAGAATTGTATTTGAATTTTTATCTTATGTGACAGTATTTATTCTACGTGGTAGTATTTATCCTACATGACAGAGAGAAAAAGACGAGGAGGGAGAGAAAAAAGAATAAATAAGACAAAAGGTAGGTCAGTAGGTGTGGATATGAATAAATATTTTTATTTTTATTTTTTTATAATATTATAGTAAATTTTTTTTGTTCTTTGTCGAGAATAATATTAATATAGTTTTAAATTTTTTTATTATTTTATCATATTTTCATATTTATATTTTTATCATTTTATTAGTTTGGAGTAGCTAGGATGTTTATCACCGATAACCCCAGTCTTATAATATAAATCACATAAATTTTTGATGTCACGTTTGTTTGTTTATTTGACAAATGTCACAACAAAAAACATAAAAATAAAATAATTTTTTTTTTGTTTTTAATGTATATTTTTAACGGATTCAATTGAATAAAATTTTTATGAAGACACAGACAACTCTAATATATAAATAAAAAAATTAAAAAGAAAAGGTGGCATCATTCCCTTTTTAAAAAAAAAAATTGAAATAATTAATGTAAATTTTTAGAAAAATTCGTAAAAAATCGTGTCGGTTAAACTTATTTAAAACATACATGCGTAGTCGTCTTTTCTAAGCATTTGAAGATAGAGAACGACATATTTGTAATTATTAATGTATATCAGTGTAGTAGTATATAATGTACTTTTTAAATATTTTATTAGTCTTTAAATTATATTATATGTAAGAGATTTTTAATATTATTGTTTTTAAGTATTTTATTAATTATTAATTATTTTTTATTATTTTTTTATTCTTTACGAAAGATGAATTTGAAGTATTTTCTGTTTTAAAAATTCCTTTTTTAAATAATATTTTTCTTCCTTTTTTCTTTATTTATTTATTTATTATCCATTCACAGTTTGATCTTCTTATCTTCTTCTCGTTCATCATCCTGTTGGGGCACAATGATTGAGAACCACCAGCAGGTCCACCATCGCTCCTCCCATCCCTAGACGCCGTCGTATCACCCAAAAACAAACAGCCCACTTTTACTGTTTCCCAGTCCGAGTCTCCAGTCCTCCGCCACCGCTCTCCCACCCTCCTCCTCCTGCAAATTCTCTCTCTCTTTCTCTTCTTCTTCGACGCTCTGTCTTTGATGGCCTGTAGCCTCTCCCACCAAATACCTCCTCATCTACTTCTCAACTCTTCACCTTTGCTCGAACCTTCCACCACCTCCGTCCTCATCACGCTTCCGCATCGGCCTCCTCTCAATTTCGGTTTCAGCATCATCACCACCGGAAGCAATCTTCACTCAAGATCTGATCTCTTCCGTCTGTGTCGGACTCGGAGGCGATCGGTCTCGGCATCGAGCCGCTGCGGAGAGCAGTTCGAATACGGCAGCAGTAGTAACGGTAGCGGCGGCGGAAGCTGCCTGAACTCGCCGCTTGAGCCCAAGACTCCGGTGGGGAGATCTCTGTGCCGTGTTCTGCTCGACGAGCCTCGATCTTTCCATCGAGCTGCTTACGATGCGTTGAATCGGTTGTCCGAGGATCGCGATGCTGCTATTGCGAGGATGACACTCTGCTTGGGCTCCGATGAAGCTTCCCTGCACAGGTGTGTGTGTGTCTCCCTCCCTCCCTTATGGTTTCTTTCCTTTCCGTTTTCAGCAATCGGTTTCTGTTTGTTTGGAGGAGGAGGAGGTGCGTGGTGGAATGTAGAATTGCTGTTTCGTTTCGTAATTCGTGTGTTTCATTAGCTTCTCCGTGTTTAAACAATCATTCAGCTCACCTGTGCTGCATGGCTGGCTTCAGCATAGGTTTTTCTGGTGTTAATTTATGTGGTTGTTCACTTGACTTGATTGGATTGGAGCTATGTTGATGAAGCTGCGGTCCTTTTTATTTTTCTTTTGCTTGTTTTCATGGTTTCATCCGCCTGTCCTGTCCGGTGTCCACCTTTGGACCTTTGTTTTATTTGGGGTAAGAGAAGGGAGAAAGTAGTCAGCTACATGCTCATAATCTCTCTTGGACATCATGGTCCCCGTGAAGCTCTTCTTCTTATTCGATGCATATCCACAGCTCTCCTATTTCTCGTGTTCATGAGTTTAGGCGCATGCCTATATGATGTCCTAACGAAGTCATCTCTAATGCGGACTGATGGCACTTGTAGAGACCTGATTGCGCCTTGCACTTGTAGAGTTTCAATTATGAACGCTTATCCAGTCCTGCAGTCTTCTCTTTTCCTCTTTCTACAGTCTATTCAGCTCCACTATGCATCTATTTATCTGATTCAGGGTTTGTTTGTTTGTTTGTTTGTTTTTTTTTTTTTTTTCTGATAACGAAGCAGATCGTATCGAGAGAAATCCGTTCTCTTTGATTTATTCAAAAGAAACGCTAAGTCAAATTGAAGGAACTGCTTTCGTACTTGATCCCTGTGTGAAATCAGTTCCTTCGCTTTTTCTTCTGCACATGCCATTTCTGTTTGGATCTTCTGGTTTCTCATTCAAGTTTCACTTGCCTGATTGTGGTAGTTTATGGATTGATCGGGCATGATGCTGAATCCCTATGATTATATTGCTATGCTTCCACTGAGTATCATATATTAAGTCATCATGCTTTATACTTATTCTGCCTGGATTTTGTGTTTGAGCTCCCCTGACTTTTCTGCTTTGCTAAAATTCCTTGTTAATTTGGGAGCATGAAGAATTACATTGGCGGTGCATTATCTGATTGTGTTCCTTGTTAGTGAAATTTGCCTGCACTTTCTGTAAGATTTGCAGTCTGTAAGCTCATTTTAAAAAGTGAATATCCAAACTTGATATCATTCGTACTTGTATCACTGGAAAATTGTGGCTGGAATTAAGTTACAATAAAATGGTCACAATGAGAAGACCGGATGTGGATCATATGTTGTTTCCAAACTGTAACTGTTATAATACTCACCCTGGAACTTTATGCGCAGAGATTTGTACTGGAAAATTCTTTTCATTTTTAACCCATCCTTCAAAATAAGAGCATGGAGAAGAAACCAAAAGAAAGCAATTGCTCTCCAGTGTGCTGCGGAGTGGAAACTATTCAATAATGAGATGTTTATTTCTGTCTTATCCTGTGTGATGTTGTATCCAATTCCATGCTGCTACATTTCTGTTGAAAGGGACTCAGAGGTAAGTGCTTATTGTAGTCGAGGAGTGGTTTTCTAGGGTTGAGTAGCTTTGCCAGTGATGGATATCATTAATGGTTCATAGCCTTGAGCAGGGTTCTGATGGCAGATAAAAGGCTATCTGGAATCATGAAATGTATCTTTGCTGGCAATTGGATGACTCAACGATCAAAGTGTCAGTGGATGATGGCCGGCCTCTCTAGTGTAACTTTACCATCAGATGGATATCTCTATAAAGATGCCTATACAACTCCTACTTTTACCAAAGTTGCCTTCTCTGCTGTTGATCAATGGTTGTATCAGGTTTCAAGTATTTTTAGTACAGCACTTGAGGGACCATATCGCCTATGCACTCAAGCGCAAAGATTACTGCTCTCTTTGTACAGATATAGTGACTTCCTGGCTTTGCTGTTCTTTGTTCAATCAGGAGGATTGCTCAGCTGAAAGAGCACGAGTGCCAAATGGGGGTTGAAGATGTTATGTGCATGGTGATCTATTACAAGTTCTCCGAGATTAAAGTCCCTTTGATACCAAGGTTTCATGAATGCGTGTATAACGGCAGATTAGAGATACTGCCTTCTAAGGACTGGCAACTGGAGTCTATCCACAGCATGGAGGTCTTGGAGATGATACGAGAATATCTCACAATCGTACTTGGCTGGAAGTCAGGGTCCGGAGTCGTCGCCGACTGGTCCACAACTCAAGTCCATAGGGGACATCTGAGCCGTGTATATGCAGGTTCTATATTATTTGGCTATTTCTTAAAATCTGCATCCTGGAGGCATCATCTGGAACGTAGTCTGCCTCCGCATGACGACCCACTTGGCAACTGGACATGTGCACCGGAACCCAGCACATGTTTTCTGAGGATTCTGTTCTTTGATCAATGTTTTTGGGCCCCTACTTCCACAACAACCAGTCAAGTATCAAGTACTCTTTCCGGAGACCAAAATGAAGATTTCAGGTGCTACTTGCTGAGATTTGGGACCGAGACACTTCAGGCATGTGCTAAACCGACTTCCCAGCAGGCTATGAACCTGATTGAGAACCATTGTTCAGCACTATTTTCGGGCAATGCAGGTTCACTGGAAACTAATGAGCTGATACTAACTTCGTTTTCCAGTTTGAAGAGGTTGGTTTTGGAGGCCATTGCTTTCGGTTCCTTCCTCTGGGATGCTGAAAGGCTAGTTGAGAAAGTTTATGATTTCCAATCCTAGAGGTAGCTAAAGAACTCCACTCCACTTGAGTTGTGTATATATATAAACAAGTGGGTTGGCATTTGCACCATCAGCCTTAATTTCCTCTCAGCCATAACATGTACAGTGGGCGGACTCGAGATCGATGCATTCTCTGGATCCTCCATTCGCAGCTAAATTTGGGAAGCATGTCAGCTGAACGAAGTTACAAACACACTCGTCCAGCTTCTTGATTGCCTTTCGTTTTTCTTCTTTGGTCAGTGAAGCATTGACCTTTGTTCCTCGCTTCGCTTATTTCTGTATTGAAGAATAGGTAATAGGTTTTGCTGTTTGGTGTCAATAGTTGGGATAACTCTAGCTAGTCTCGAGTTTACAAGAATCCCCTCCTCGATCCCCGGAATAAGCCAAATGAATGAATCTTGTTCATCACTTGGAAGGCATAAAAAGTTTGTTGAACTACATATGAATACCAATCACATATTCGTTAGAAAAGTAATCAGAACAATTGAAGATCTTATGCAATTAGTACCAATCACATATCCGTTTACCTTGATGAACGTGTTAACTAACGTACGGCTAATTGGTTTTTCCTTTGGGAGCACGACCACAACTGATTAACTTCCACGGCAAGTTGTAGGCCTTGGCGTGTTTTTTTTCAGTCCGATGATGTGATATGCACAGCACTGGTCGGGGTTGTGGTCTTCCACAGGGAAAGCTTCTAGTTCTAGTTATTCGATCCACGAAGTTTCCTGATGAAATCAATAGCTGATGTCATCCTATTATAGAGTTGATCAAACCCGGTTCAGCCCGGCCCGACCCAGGCAAGCATGGGATTGATATATTTTTTGACCTTTGTGACGGCTCAACCCGACCCACAAGACCCGAAGGGTTTGGCATGAGATTTTGAAATGAGCCAGAATATTGGGCCAAAGCTCAGCCTGAAGGACATATTTTAAAATTGTCCTTGAATCCGGCCTGAGTCTGATCAGGTTTATATCAAAAGTAAAACTCCCAAGTGAAATTAATGAAAAGTTCATTGAGTTGCAAATCCTTCTTATAATAAGCTAAGGGAGGTTAAGAAAGTCATTGAGTAACAAATCATTGTATATTTGTTTTGCTTGCAAGTTACAATTTTGTAAAATGTAAAGACAACAACTAGCTAACTAGGTAGCTGCAGGTTACCCACTTGGCTTGAAGAATAAATTATTAATTAATAGAGAGGATCATAAGTCATAACAACGTATATACCAATGGATGAATTATCTTATCTCCGATCGATTAATTAGCTGAACCTGCAGCACCATCGTTCAACTAATTAAGCTAACCTGATAGCTAGATCTTATCGATCGATCGATCGATCATGGCATTCTTTGAAGTGCCTTCAGACAATCCCCAACTGGTCATCTTGTTTCTGAAGGTCATCATCCTTCTCCTCTTCCTGTCCTTCCTGTCGACGATCGTCGTCGACTCCTTTCCCCAGGAAGACGACATGCTGGTTTCGCTCTTCAAGTTGGTCTTCTTGGCCATAAGCTCCATCTCGAACTTTGCATTCCGCATAATCTTTACAGCCATGGCTCATGTAGTTGTGGTCACGGTTCACGGGTTCAAGGTATCGGGAGAAGCCACCATGTGGATACTAGAAGAAGTCGCAGGGTTTATCAAGTCTATCTTAGAATATGTTGTGGGATTGGTGTTTGAAGCTACGAGCCGTATCCTGTCGAGCATCTTTGATCATGTGAAGGATGCAATCGTCGAGGCTTTCACCGCCACTTGCTGGGCTACCGGAGAGTTGGTCGGGATGATCAAGGCTTCCCTTGAAGGATTAGTCGGTGATGTTCTTCAAGTTGGTAATGGGTTCAAGGAGATGGTTGCCACTTTAGTTTATGATCTATGGAGTAACTACATGGAAGCTATGAGATACATCAAGGACAATGCTTGACATATATATTCCATCCTTCTCTTCTTATCCCCTTCCCTTAATTGTATATATATATATATGCATAATGCATGTGTTTTTAACAATATCTAATTGATTCTTTTTGTACTATGTATATAATAATATTAATTTAATTAACAAAGTATGAAGATTTTGAATTATACATACAAATCATCTCTAACACATTAGGTTGATAACTTGACATCTCACATCTCTTTAAATAAATACACATATTATCATAAAGTGAGTATACATGTTATCATAAATATCAATACATCAATCAAATTAATAAAAAATATTATTACTTTATTATTATAAATTTTGATTTGTTTTTTCTTTTATTTTTTACTATATAATTTTTTTATCTATATTGCAAATTAGTAAGGAGCGAAGCACTCATCATACCGAAGGCACGGGCAACCGCTAGTATATATATATATATTGGACAACGATTTTGAATTGTGTATATAGGTATATGTATATAAGTATGTATAGATTATATATAATAATAATAAATAGGGAGTGAGTGATGGGATAGGAAGAGGGTGATGGAATTGGAAGAGAGAGGGAGGGAGGGGTGATGGTGTGATGGTTGAGACAGTTTTTTTAATTTAAAATTTTTTATGTTTTTTTTCGTGCGATGCACGGATTATCGTTAGTATATCTATATAACAGAGCAAGACATATTTTGATTTTATTCCCTCTCTTAATTGTCCTACGTAGACAAAAACAAAAACAAGACTCTGATTGGCTACCTCTTTTTTCCCTTTCACATCACATCACATCACATAATATTACACAACCCATAAAATTTTTTTTTTATATCATACTATATAATTTATCAAATATAAAAATTTTATAATCAAAATTCTGAATATTTTACGACGATTCTAATATTGATATAATTTTTATTTTTTTTATTAACAAATTATATAAAATGCATGACATGGTACGGACACCATATGAGCGCACGAATAATTTTTGTGAGAGTAAACAAAATTATAAAGAGGTTCACCGTGCCAACGGCACAGACAATTTCTAATATTTTAATATTGTAGTCCATCATTTATTTCTCCCTCAATCATGTAAATTTGTAGAGAACAATTTTTGGCCACATAATATATATCGGGATGGATATTCTAATACTTTCAATTACACATCTAATTATAAAGATTTGTGATTGTTAGTGTTAGTAATTCTATATGCTCTACAGTTTCTCTTTAACAATCGGAGTACGTACGAATGAATCTCGCCTTCTTCTTCGGTCTTCTATCCGCGAAGATCGGAATCACGAGGAAACCGATTGGGTGTATCGAATACTCTCTCCTCGGTGTGGAACCGTATTTGTGTGTATTCTTGTGCGTCATTAATTGGGGAGGTAAGGACCCTTATTTATAGTTATCTCAAGTGAATCTTCCGATATCTATTTAGATATATTCCTAGAATATATTAATTAGATTTTTTGCTATTTTAAGCAGATAAATATGATTCACTTGAACAATTGAATCCAGCTCAATATTGGGTCTAATAACAATATGGGTCAGCCCACTTGGACGCCTATAAGCAAACACATATTTGCTACAGTTAGGTTTGATTAAATCAAAGGTTAACAATGTGTTTGGTTGGATATGCTTTCTATTTTGTATAAAACAAAAATCAACTCTGGTTTGAATCTTCAAAATGCAGAAACAAAAAAATAAAAAAAATTATGTTTTCAGTAAAAATTTTAAAAACATCCAAAACACAGAAAATGCGTGATAAATTATGAATTATAAATCAAAAAATTTCTGTTTTCTATTTTTACTGAAAACTAAAAACAGACAAACCAAATAGTCCAAGATTTAATCTTGTGTTACTATTCATTCCACTATTCATCCACTACCGATCATCCATCATCCCCAACCCCCAACCCCGAGGCCGACCCTAAGATTCTCGGGGTCCAAAACGAATTGTAAGAATGGATTCCTTAATAAAATATCTACATAAGAAATCATCCGCCTTAAGCCCAGGCCGGTTCTGCCCAACCCCCACCCATCTCCTTGTTGGGTCAACCACATGCCCTTCATCTCCTTGGATTAATATAGTAATATAGTATATACACCCCAAAAGGAGGGGTGTGGTGTTGTACTGGAACAGTGAAGAGAATATAGACAGGGAGACCGAGAGGTTTTTTTTTTTTCCCATTAAAAAAAGATTAAAAATAGAAAAAAAAAATTTTGATTGATACATTACAGATTGATTCTTGCTTTATCTCTTCCTTCTAGTTCTTCCCCTGCTGCTTTGTCTACCTTTTCATGGTTGTGTTTTTTTTAAAAAAATCTCTAGAATAGATCGAATTTCAATGGACAGACTTAGTGGGTTTTGACTAGTTGACGCCAGCTGCCTAGCTTGTTCGATTCGAATTAGGGCTTATTATTTGCTTGCAGCTGGGCTGGGTGTTGTCTTCAGGATTGTTGTTTGTTGGCTGGCTCTGGCTGGGTCGTCTAGTGTAGGTTTTGATTGGATCATCCATCCTTCCTCCGATCCTCTTAATTGTGACTGTCAAGATTTGCAAGTAGTTCATTTAGAGTCACTGACATTCAATACAAGCTCAAAGACTGAATTGACGTAGTTTTCAGATTTAGCATTGAGATCATATATCATCATCAATGGTGATCATCCAATCCAATCCAATCCAATCCATCCTTGATTCCTTTCTCTGTAGTTAGTTATGAGGTCATGTAGACTTGTCGGGGTAGCAGTTGTTGCTTCATCTCATCTCATCTCATCTGTGGGTTAATTTGGCCAAGTCATGGGCCCTGAGGGAGGTGACTGAGCTTGAGAATGACGAGCCTGGCTGATGCCAATAAAGCTGGTGCTGAGGCCGATGAAGGCAGGAACAGACGAGTCGAGAAGAGAGTGATGAAGAATGAAGGGGCAGCAGTGAGTAGTGACAATTATCATTGGAATTCAGATATGGGATATATAAAAATTAATTAGTTTAAAATATATTATTAGAATATAGCATAACAGCATTGGAATAATATTGATAAATTATAACAGAATATCACTGTTTACAGTTAAAAAATACACTTGCATAGGCAAATTTACCTCGTAGCGCTGGAGTTGCTCTTAGCTACCGCACTTAACTGCACCCCATGAACACATAACCAACCCAGCATACTCATCATTGTTTTAGTGGTAACTTGAGCAAGGCCTGGTTGATCTTTTCTTCGATGTTTGTTTTCAGGCTGTCATAAAAGTCCAATATCTCTATTGAGATGTTCTTCACCTACCAAAATCAAACAAAAAGACTACTTCAAGATGGCATGGCATGGCATGGCATGGCAATTAAAAGAGATGCACCCACCCAAGGAGCGAGCATATATATACACACACACAATCCACCACCAACAGACAACAGTAGTAGTTCACAGCAGAGCAGATTCAAGATAAAGCTCTCATAGTTTAAGAAGATGTTGGAATGGAGATCCCCATCCAGGTCAGATCAGATGACTTACAACATTCATATCAACGCGAAGCTCTTCAAACCATGCAACAGTGTCCTTCTCTTTGTACACGCTAGTGATGTATATGCAAGCTAATGCAATCAGATGCGGAGGATGTATGAGGATAAGATCCATCTTGTAAGTGTCATTCACGAGCCCCCTGCATGCAATGCATGCTATTCCGTGTCAAAATGTGGCAAGAATTAACGTCATGCTTTTCCTTAGACCACACTTCTCTCAATAATAGCTCATGCCAATTCCATCCCTTTTTATGGAATTTTCACTTTGCCCATTAGAATTATTATTATCAAGTAAACCTTATTCGATCAGTACAGTACAGTACAGTACAGTACAGTACAGATGTTTACCAAGTGAACTGGGTTAACTCCCGATCATTCATGCCAGCATCCTGAAGCAACCTGTGAGAGGAGGAAGATGAGAAATTACGAAAGATACAAATCTCATGGAAGAGAAACAGCTAGTCTCTTGTGGTTGGTTGGCTGGCTGGAGTGCGGCATTGTTTCCCATGTCTAGGTTATAAAACCATTGGGCAGCCTTCACCTCACAGCATAAGCTTTCTGTTCAAAACATTTAGTAACTTAATATTGGAGTATGATATCAAACAGCCCCTTCCATTGACCATATTTTGTCACATGACCAGACGACGAGAGGACATTTATACTTTATCCTTGCTTCAAGCCAAAAAAACAACGTAGTATTGTTGAGTCTTCAACTCTGTTACAGGCCTGAGCTTGGAGACGAGGGAAGAGGAGAACAGATGAAGGGAACTAGGAACAACTAGAAGAAGATAGACAGATAATAGGAAGAAGATTTTATTAATTCTTGATGACAGCTTATTATATGTATAAATAATGCTATGAGTGATAAAATAGGAAACTAATGCATGAGATCTATTTATTTGAAAATATTTCTTATTTTCATAATCTAGAAATATTCCTTATTTTCATAATCAGAAATATTCCTTATTTTCATAATCAATCTTCCATGCAAATTCTAGCCACTTTTGAGATCCTTTGAGATATTATTTCCTTCCTCATTGGATTGTTGGGTCGTAACAATCTCAGAGCTTCGGCTTTTATGTCAAAGTGAACCTTAGTCATCTGATAGAAAAAAATTGAGTACGCCTATAATTCTAAGCATCATCTTATTCTTCCCAAAAGCCATGTCAGAGCCAATGCATCCCAATATAGATTGAATGGGATGACAGATAACAGATTCATATTTCAAATATGTAAAATCATATTGAGCACCCTCACTGATTGATTTTGTCCTATTTGAGCAGGTGAAAATTTACTGATACTTAAAAGGCAAAGGTATAACTAAATCTATCAACTGTGCCCAAAAAATATATAGATTCTTCATTTACTTAAATCATCTAGAACCAAATAAAAGCCAAGTCTCAGGGAAAACATAAATTAACCATATGTATGTGTTCACCATTTCATCCACCAATGATTATGCACTGAAATGACAAGTGAATCACAAAGTCATCAGCAAATAATAGAATCACTTACGGTGTCAATGAACGATAAGGATGAAATACAACTAAATAGTAGTTGAGTGCTTCTAAGATCTTCATTTCCATTTCCAAAATGTCCTTGATTTCATATCGATACTTATCATCTGTATCTGCCAAATTATAAGTGGAGGTCGTCATTGAATATTTGAAGCAACGAGGAAAGATAAATGATTTGTTTAATGAGTGCCAAAGGACATTGATCAAAAGAGATACTTAAGGCCATTCTCCAAAGTTTTATGATAACCTCACATGTGCTTCACATGAACCACTTTAGTTGACACAAAATCCAAATGGATGATATACAAAATCTCTCACTTCCACATTCAGTAAATTCTTCAAACCTGTAAAAGCCGTATGGAGACGGTTCTAAGTACTTACATAGCTTTCTGATGTAAAATACAAGAAGTCTAGCCTGAAAGGTGCTTTCTTCTGCCTTTGATGCCAAGTACAAGCAAGTTGGTGCAACAAGTCGTGGCTGATATTCCGTCATACTCTTGCTAAGGAACAAAAAGAAAAGATAGTCTTAACACAAAACGCAATCATTACTTTAATTCCTCTAGAAATTTTGCTTCGTGCCATGAAATACTATAATGTTCTTTAAGAAATGAAATATCACTTTAGTTCTAAGCTAACACACTTCTTGTTTTCTGTTTTTTTTTTTTACCAAGTACAACTACAATTAAAGACAACCTTATCAGAAATGCTTGCTTTCAGAATACATACTACCAGCAGTCAAGACTAAGGGAACTGAAGATATATCACAGGAATGACTTTCACACTTGCAAAGCTGAAAAAGAAAAAGATCCAACATGATGATTCGCAATATTCCTGCCAATTTCAAGTCATATGAACTTGCTTTTAGGGAGCAACATCAAATTGTATATGCTGAGCATGCATCCATCTTCCGAGAAACCCTTCAAGTTGCTCAAGTTGAATCAAGAAGCATGTTCTACTTAAGTTATCCCATCGAAAAAGGTGAAAAAGTATATCAAAATCGTAAGCTCACCAAAACATGATGACTGGGCAGAAGAGCAACTGGCATCACAAATGATACATTGGAATATTAAAAAGATCAAATTGGGGGCAGTTTGCATTATACCTTATGTAAGTACGTCTCATATAGGTAATAGCTGTAGCCACAACCCTGAACCAAAGAGCAATAAATTATGGAACATAAAAAATCTATATCACCATGCCCCCACCCCACCCGAAAAACAGAAGAGAAAAAAGGTTGTGTCTCATTTCAAAATGAACTAATATTTCAATTCCAAGGAACAATCGTCGTCTTTGTCCCCCTAGGTGGGGTAAACAACAAGAATCTTTATCTTCGATTAGCACATTGTAAAGCATCATCCATTCTTAAGCTGCAGCATTTTAAGATCTTTTTTTTTTCTCACTTTGCTCCAAGGTAAATAAGACAATCCACTAAAAGCTAGTACTTTCAACTGTTGAAAAAAATAGAGCCTTCCAGGAAAGCTGAAAACTTATAGCTCCTATTCCCGCCAAACATGAGCTTTCTAAAGAATGATAATAGGAGAAATTTGGGGGACAGATATGGAATAAAAAGATGAATCTACTACAACCATAACTTAGAGCGGGAAAATGAAAGAGAGGGCTAAAAAGTAAGGAACAACTTCAAACCTTTGCCTTACTTTCACTTGCTGAGCCAATCTCATAATATCTGAAAGGAAAATAAGGCAAAAATAATGCAAATGCATGAATATTTCCAAGATAAGCTCACTAGAGATGTGAGGAACAACACACAATGGCACATAACATAAATTTTACAATACTGCTATACATGCCCCAGCACAGAACTACACCACCATCTAGGGTTTGAATTTCTTATTCTACTTGTTCCTCCACCCCACCCCCACCCTTCTTCTGTGCTATGCAATTAGACCTCGTATTCTGCTTCCATTTTAACAATGCCAACCCCACCATCGAAGAGACAGCAATATGTTGATTAATTGGCTTTAGTCGACCACATTGACACAAGTGGGCCGGCAACCATCTAGTACCAAAAATGAATTTAGTTGAGCCAACTGAAAATGAGCAGAACAAAGAAATCAAAATCTCTTTTTTCAAATCTAATGTTAGGGCACACTTGTGGCTCAGTGCAACATTCCTTGGATAAAATACACACAACGCAATGAACTTAGGACGGAATGCTATCACACCCATTAAAGTCAAACGAACATGTATGGTTAGTTTAAAACTCATCATGCTACAAAGCTAACTACTGAAACAGCAACATCCATTAAGTTGCATCTACTCTAGAAGACAGATAGGGACATTCACAAAGTAGCTGATCAAATAATATGTTGATTACTCTATTAACTTTCATAGGGCAGTATGGATAAAATCAGACCATCCAGTCTCCACAATTTCACTCCACTATATTGGTTACACTATGTGAAAATATGCTAGTTGAGTAGGCAAAGTCTCATGAGCTTCACTTGATACTAGCTGATCAAGGTGCCATTTTTCAGTGACCACATGGCAAAAGACCCTTCAAGAACACCCACTTCCCACTTACGCTATGTTCAGAGGGTGGTGAATGGTGGGAAAGGAACGAAGGTTAGATTGTTAACCCTGTTTCGATAAGAATATTGGTGATGAATGATGAGGAATGGAAGCAAATTTTTTCCCCATGATTAAGATTTTAACAACTATTTTTTACGCACCAAATTGGTTTAGTGGGTAATGATGGTGAATTGAGAAAATATCCAAAGTGCCCTTATTAAAAAATAATTCATTCATAAATTAAAAAGATGGGATATTTTCGTAAATTAAATTTTATTAACCTTCATTCACCGCACTTAATTTTATATTCTCAAACAGCGTTAAATTTATTCTCCTCCCATCCCATCCGATCCATTCACCACCATCTAAACATAGCATAAAGGTTCCAATAAGCAAAACATAAAAAACGAGCAAACACCCACAATTATATATTCTGAAGAGAAAAAAATAAAACCCCATTTGTGAAGAGATTGTTGGAAGTTTGTGCAGAGGAGGAACAACCCATGTGAAAAATTTGAAAGCAAAAAGCCCTAGCAGCTGAATTAAGGAAAGAAGATAGTCATACAGCTGGCCATGTGCATCTTAATCAGCTTGAAATCTTCAAGGGTTATGCCGCGCTCCCTATCAAGCTGGTGAACCACATCGGCGTCTTCAGGGTCCAGAAGTTGTTTGCTGCAAGGAACATCAGAATCAAATTCAGAAACATGAGAAGCAGAAGCGATTGGATACGAATCGGACAAATACACGACTCGAGTTGGTTTGTGGAGTCTGTTTACTAGTGAGAAGAAGTCCAGAAATTCGCAGCCATCCTTCCTTCGAAAAGGGGGAGCAGGAGGACTTGCTTCTCTACTTCTCTCCTCTTCTTGTCTCGGCTTTTTTCTAAAGCCAGCGTATGCGTTGCCTTTAAATTACTAGTTTCCTTTTCTTTTTTTTTGCCGATTACTTTAGGTGAATTTTTTTTATGATTTTTAAGGTGATATGGTAATATATTATTGTTTTTATTTTTAAAAAATAGTAATATGCTCTTATTTTGTTTGAAAAAATGCTCTTATATTATCATTTTTAATTTTTTAATCTTTTTTTAGATATACAGTTGTATATTATCTTTTTATCTAAAAAAAAACGATAATATACTATCATTTGATAAAAAAATAAAAAAAAAAAAATCGAGGGTGTCTAAAGTGGATCTCTTTTTATTCTCTTTCCTTTTTTTTAAATTCATCCCACTTTGTTTCCAGTTCGATGATTTGATAGACCGTTCGTCTATGAAAGCGGAAAAAAAAATAAACAAAACCCACAAAAGTGAGGGAGGGGCGCAGAGAAGGTGGAAAGGAGGATGGATGAGGGATTTTACTGTAAAAATTTTACTGTAAAAATTTCATTAAGAAATTTCACCGTAAAATATTCCTCCCTCCTCCCTTCACTTTCGTGCCTACTGCCTTTCGTGGTTTTTATGTTTTTTTTTTCGTGCTAGACAGAACAATTCATGATTCGATCTTTCCAACACGAGCCTACTTTCTCACTACCCCTTTGACAGGTGCGTGGGAATTTTTTCCTTTTTTTTTTTTTGATAAAATGATAATATATTATCCTTTTTAATAATGAGAAATAGTGGTATACAATTATTTTACCAAAAGAAAAAAATAAAAAATTTGCTCCAACAATATTGTGTTACGATTATGACCCTCCGCTACAAAAAGGTCAATAAGGTCTGCGAAATTCCGTCCTACTAACAAAATGCCCATGGCCTTGGCACATGAATAAGGCCAGGGTAACAAATCTTTGCGCTCATACAAATTCCTATAGAACATTGTACATTCCCAAGAAATTTTACCTCCACCAGGCACCGGCTATTGACATGGATAATAATAAATAGAGAGTAGAAAACTTCAGTTGGAAGTATTAAGTTCACTAACGCCATTCACCAAATTGGCAGCGACATCTACACTTCTAGCAAGTTCAGCAGCTGCTCCTATGTATGTATGTGGTGTCAGCTCCAGAAGATTAGACTTAGCTTCTTCAGGCAGCTCCAGCCCTTGAATAAATTCTCTCATACTTTGCTTAGTTACTGCTCTTCCTCTTGTTAACTCCTTTAGCTTCTCATATGGCTCCGCAACACCGTATCTTCTCATCACCTGCGCAATTAAAAAAAAGAGTATGCAATCACTACGATCACTTCTCACTCTCACTGGGTGAGATCAACCGCACGTATCCGTAGGATACATATATGCATATAAGATCCGACAATTTTAGTACGTTAGTTGTCGACTACCTAACATGCGAAGTTGAATATAATACGGGCCTAAGATCATTTTTTATAACGAGTGTTGAAGGAATGAAAGTAGGAAATAGTACTAGTAGCAATGAGATCAGTATCAAGGAAGCTTACAGTTTGTATAGGTTCCGCAAGAACTTCCCATGACTGATTCAAGTCCTCATGCAATCGAGTTTCATTAACCTGAATACATACCCACTTAAATCAGTTTGTAATGAAATGAAACTTGACAATGGTGATGTCGTAGACAGAAGAAAAGCAAGGACTGTAAATGTCTAGGTAATTTGACCTCAGTTACTTGTTGCAGTATCATTGTTAAAAAATATCAAACCATCTTTGTATGTATGAAAGACTTACATTATAAAAGAAAATACTGAGAAAGCACCGTATAAAATAACCCAACACCAATAGAGAGGTAAATGAGAGCACACACAGTTCGAGTTAAAATCGGCAAAATCAACCACATATGGCAACACTAGGATACTCAAAAAAATATTATGCCTTTATCCTGAGCACCTCTTTTGTCACCTATTCTTGATAAACCAAGATTATATCTCACGGGGTGAGCCCATTTTCATTGAATGGGGAACTAAAAGAAGTAATGAACTATTATAGCAAATATACCGGATTCACAACAAATAACAAGGAGCATAGAAATCCATGAAAATCTCGATCTTCAACTATTATAAAGACGGTGAAATTTTTGGATATCAATGAAAGCTCAAT
>JAOWBR010149922.1:0-22979 GCA_028571145.1 Dionaea muscipula
TAGATTTTTTTAGATTCTTTTAGATTTTATTCATCAAATCTAGTGCGTCCGTTTAAAATAATCGACGGTTGCGATTGAGACTCCATACCGGGACTCTATTTAGGGACTCCATATAACCGGCTTCATATATATATATATATATATACTATTGGGACAATAATAGTGACAACAATAAAGATAATAAATCTCAACCGTTGATTTGGCCCGATCAAAGATTGATATTACATCTTGCGTTACTGCTCATTTCACTATCCATCTACTAATTCTTGTATTGTTCATTCCACTATTCACCCACTACCCATCATAAAATGCAATCATGTCCATCCATCCAAATTCAACGATTGAGATTTGTTGCAACAATGTTGGCTGCCAAGAATTGATTTGTTTGCAAGCATGGCTAGCTACTTCTTGATTAAATCTACTCTCACAAATTTAAGAGCTTGTCAGAGTTTTAGCGTACAAAGATATTTTAGGGCGGGAATTGATAAAGCATTTGTCGATGGGTACTTCTTCATCCTTTCTCCTACACAATAAGTTACATGGCTTTACTACTGAATAAGTGTTATCTTTTTCTTTTCGTTTGCAGAAACCACTTTTAAGAGTCGGACTAATGGTAATGGGTTTAAAGTACTTGCCATGAGACATGGGAGGCGAGTGCCCAAACTTAATAGGCCACCAGACCAGCGCCGCGCACTTCTTCGAGGCCTCACGACTCAGCTGCTTAAGCATGGGCGCATCCTAACTACCCAGGCCAGAGCAAAAGCTATGAGAAAATATGTGGAAAAAATGATAACCCTGGCCAAGGATGGATCCCTTCACAAAAGAAGGCAAGCACTTGGATTCATATATGAAAAGAATATTGTTCATGCCCTGTTTGCAGAGGTGCAAGATAGATATGGGGACAGAAATGGTGGATACACCAGAATCATGAGGGCCCTGCCAAGGCGAGGGGATAACGCTCCAATGTCCTATATTGAACTTGTTTAGTTTCTTGCCATCTATGTTGTATGAAAATATGAGAAAGACTTTCCATTTTCCTGGTTTCAGTCTTGTTCTTCCATTGCTGGTTTTGTTGTACTAAACTTGTTTAGTAGAGTCTGCTATTGCTGTACTAAACTTGATTCGGGTATAAACTTCCTCCTTCGAGCGTCTTTCTTTGTTTCTCAGGCTTTTGCTACATAATTCTAAATCCCGAGTGAGAAGGATTGGTGATGAAGAGAAGGATAAGATACTTCCTCAAGATATACCTTTAAACAATATCGAGTTACATCCGGGGTGATACAAATACTCAAATAGCAGCGTGATGTACTAAAAGCTGAAAACAGCAAGTGTTGTACCCCAGAAGAAGAAAACAAAGAGATATGACATTAACTCTACAGCAATTTCAGGAAAATAAAAAAATAAAAAAAAACGCTCTATGTACAGGACAGCCGTACCTCCACCACCACCCCCAACCAGCTCCTCCATCTCCAAGGTGCTGCTTCCATCTAGTTGACGATGTGCTTTTCCTGTAAATTAAGTTCACACAGCAGAAGTCTTTTGCCGGCAGACCTCCTCTCCATAGTTGGTTACATCCAGACACTTAATAGTTGTCCAAAGCAAAGGAGTGTGCAAATGCCGAGTTTTATGAATTAGGTGGGCAAATTCTGTGAAACCGTTGCAGCCGAACCTGGTTAAGCCGTGCACAAAGACCAGCAGGCAAATTTCTTCTTTTACTTCTTGGGCGAAGGAAGAAATCTTCCGTGTCCAGGACATATGAAATCTGCCACACAACAATCAACTCCGATCAGCAACAAGAGGCATCCTTCTCCCATGCTAAGGTGTAAATCAATCACTTTGAATACGAGGAAGTCTTTACTAATAGAACTGACAAAAACACATATTTGATTGAAATGAAAAAAAAATAATAATAATAATAAAATACCTTGGATGAGTTGCAAGCAATTTTACATTCCAATCCATTTACTATTTGGACGCCATCCATTGCTGAATACACAGCAGAATAGTAATCGTGGGCGGCATATTTGTGACAGTTCCTACATCAAAACAAAGCAGTACTTCAATCAGTGAAGTCACTTTGATACCTTTGGCACCGAACTAAAGAAATTTAACACACCACTAACTGATTCATGCATCACGATATTTGCAATGTGTCGAAGGTGCCAAGAACTAGAGAATTGCCATGGAGATCATATTAACAAAAGAAGAGATGTGATATCCCGATCCAGACTTGCAATGGGCGGGGGAGGGGAAAATTTACTCACTGGCATCTCCAAAAAGTGCAAATTTATCCAATACTTTAGTTTTGTGCAATTTTATTCTTCACTTTTCTATTTAGGTCGGTTTTATCCAATTGAATTGACTTATACACATACAATTCAATTAGACCCTGTTTAGTTGCAGGATTAAAAAATAGGGGTAACTAATACTGGGAGATAAAGAGAGTGTAAATGATGGAATAATATGATGGATTAGTTATCCAATCTGTTATTTTTCAAACTTGTTTGTTTTGTAGATAAAATCATCGGATAAATTTTATTTGTCCCAAATCGCCCTTCCTCCATCCCTAGTCTCATCACCGACCACCACCACCCACCCAACACCGCCGCCCAACCCCGTCGCCCACCACCCACCACCACCACCACCAACATTAGGTGGCGACAGCAATGGGCAGCGGCAATGGGTGGTGGCGACAGGAGGCGGTGGTCGGCGACAAGGATTACTGGTGGTGCTAATTTGAGGTTTTATTTTGAGGCAAATGAAACTGTAACAAGGAAAGTTCATTGCAGAATTTCTAAACCTTCATCTCCTTTTTAACTTCATTACAATCTCTTTTTCAAGAAAGTATTAATTGCCTTCAATTTCAATAATCTAGATACTGCTGTGTGTCATTTCAGAAATCAAAATTAGGGCCTATAGTTCAACCTGGGCAAGCCTCGGGATCCGACAACAAAAACAACGATATAGAAAGACAAGGAATAGATACCGTTGCAACAGGATCCCATGATGATCTTTTTTGCTAGAGGTGACGGATAGGAACTCGTTGAACAGATAAGCTGAAAAGTTGGGATCTATAGAAACTGCCACCACCTCAGGCTTCTCATGGCCACTATCCATCAACTGGATCGACAACTGAGCAGGGGAAGAGGACTACAACGAGCATGAAGATTTGTTTAGGAACAAACGTGCAATGAAGCACGCTACATTATCTATTGAGGCATTCAGTACCAGCACAAAGTAGAAACACTCACACATTCAAATCGATAAATATTCTCGTCATGAAGGAGAACACGTGCATTTTCATGATAAACTGAATCTGCAAATTTACCGGGCTTCCGTGACTTCTCATACTCAAATAATTGGAGAAGTTTATTGTCCATCTCATCAGCAACTATAGTTTGAAGCTGCAAAGAGAGAAAAGAAAGAGAAAGAGTAAGACATTTACTGCCGACATACACGGGAGCAGAAGATACAAGCCACTACCCTCTATTATGATACCTGTTTGACCAGCTTATATATCAACTTGTCCAGCGTAAATAATACATATGACTGATTTCCGATAATAGCTCGGCAATCGTCCTCAAACTTTGCATTATCAGATAAACCTTGAAGCAAGTCGTAGAGGGCACTCATAAACCTGGATAACAAAAAGGAAATTAATTCATAATTATATAAGGCATTCATCTTATACATAAAAGATAAACAATCAATATAAGATGATAGCTAAATGTGTTCTCCAAATGAGTGTCTTTGGGGCACTTTGTTAAGCAACGATACATATAGAAACAATTGAAATATAAAAACCATTTCCTAGACCTCTTACAATAAGCTTGAGCTTGTGATAGAATTTATTCCTTGACATGGTATCAAAGCTAGTTTGACCAAATGGACATAAGTTCAAATCTTATTACCCCCATATCGTCACCATCGTTTTTACTGTTGTTTGTGTGGACATAATGAGCTTTCACATAAGGGGGCATGTAGAAGTATAAAACTATTTCCAATGCCTCTTACCATAAGCTTGACCAATCACCAATGCATTCTCAACATTAGCAAGCATTTATAATGTGTCCAAATTAAATCCAAACTACATTTCACAAATGAAACTAGCTAACAAAGTGTCCTCAGGGCCCTAATTAGGACATTAAATTACCTTGCATAGGGATCCAATGAAGTGGCATCTTTGGAACTTCTCCATTTTGTTTCGGGAGACGTAGAGTTCACTTTTGCTGCCCGTATTCTTTGGAAGAGTGTCTAACAAGAAAGGATTGTGAAGAATTTGTTAAGTTGCTTTGAGTGATAATGAGAAAATAATAAAAGCATAATCAACAAGGGAAATGCTTGAAGGAAAAGGATAAAACAACAAATGGAAGATGTTCTCACGTGATGAAGTCTGAACAGTGCATAGAAATCATCATTCCCATAGAGGACTTGGGAATCTCTACTGTTAATGCCCTGAGCTGCCGAAGAGACATGCTTAGCGAGGGGCTTAACAGTGAGCAAGTAGCGTTCTGATGGTGACAATTGGGTCCCGTCCCCTCCATTATAATGTGCATCAGCAATCTCATCAGCTTCAGCTTCACTCTCAGCTTTACCATCAAACTCTTCTCTTTCTACATCATCCTCTTCTTCATTCTCTTCCCTAGAGCACTCATCGCCAGCAGATTCGCTGCCTGAAACTTCATCCCCGGCTTCAGAAGCATTTTCACTGTCTTCATCATCTGCATCTACCTCATTATCAACTCCAGCGTCGTCCCCATCACCCACTTTAGGCACATCCTGTAAGCCACGATCTCCATAGACAACAGAGTGATCCTCTTCGAAATCCCCATTGGGTGACAATTCACCCTCTTCCTTATCTATTTTGGATCGCCCAACAGACTCTTCACGATATTGATTAACTTTAGCAGCCTCGGTGAAGCCTCCATTAGCCAACAGCACAGGCCTTGAAGCATCAGCATCCTGAATTTAACAAGAAAGTTACTTCAACTTCAATAAAAAATGATATAAGTTAAACCACCCTATAAGACTTATAGCTGGTGTGCAAAGTGTAGATCGGAAAAAAATCATACCTCCGATGGTCTTAGCAAATCGAAATTAATTTTGGATTCACGAGCATCCTCAGCAACATTAACTGGCCTCGGAACACTTGATTGGGAACCTTGAAAATTTTGCCAGTTTAGTATTGGATGGAGTAGAAGCAAAGACCATGACAAAGTTTGCTAACAACAATCAAGTAATAATTAGCTTTCAAAGCTCAGGGTACCATTTTGTAAATTTTCGAACATTGAGCTGTCACAATGTCATTCTGAACAAGCTTGGACTTGGGGATTACAGTGAAATTCCGAAAAAACGACCTTCATTCTATCAGCTTTGAAAGAAGAAACAGTGTAAATCTGTTCAAATTTTTGGGAATACAAACCTGGTGTAATTTCCATATTGGTTCTTCCACGACTGCTTTCTGATCCAACAATAGTTGATGAAATGGAACAATTAAGTCCTCCAGGAACTTTTTCACTGGTGCCAACACCATTCTTAACCTTGTCTACATGATGAACAGCAGATATAGAATCATCTCTGCCAATTAAGTGAGAATCACCAAAATCAAGCTCTTTAGCTGCAGTATCACCATTTGCCACACTTGGCCAGGAAGGCATTGCCATATCCAACATGCCATCATCTCCAGTGCCCACAAGCTTTAGTTGTTTAGAGTTCACGGCATTGGCATTGGCACCAGGACTTCCGTCACTTTCTCCAACACCTGCTGCACCATTTCTCGCAGGACGATGCATAACCTTGACAACATCATCAGCACTATCAGTCCTGTGAAGCTGAGAAGGAATACCCAGCATTGGCTCCAAAAAGGTAGTCCAAAGCCGCATAACTTTGCTGAACTGCTCTTTGGTACTGCAAAGCTCTTGAGATGAAAATTTCACAAGCTTGTACAAGTCCTCATGGACGTCGGCACCAGAGTACTCAAAAGTCAAATGGGGAAACAGTGGTCTTTTATTTCCAGCAGCAATAGCCAGGAGCACATCATCCTCTTTCTGAAGGTTCTCCTTGATCTCCTTGATCTCGGACACCAAGGCTGTCATCATTAGTTGAAAGGATCCATCAGACCCGACAGATAAAAGACACCATAAAGAAGTAACACAGTACAATGAATTCTTGGGTTTGAAGAGCCAAAATTGAGGAAACAGGTAAATCCTAAATGAAAAGGCATTTCCTTTACAGTTGTTCCAAGGCATTTCAAAGGGGCATTGATTGCTATAGTAATCATGCTGCCCACCCAATTCTTCTTTTCCCATAATGCCAAGGAATAAAAATTTGAAAGGAACGAAATGATCTATGAATGAAAAGACGCTAGAACCTGTCAAGCAATAGAAACTCAAGACAATCTAAGAAAACTCTTATTTAACTGACAGATATACAAAAGTAAAATTTCAGCTTCTCCCAAATGATCGCACAAAAATACTATAAAACTATATACATAAAATGTCAACTTGTCCCGAAAAGTCTAATAATACCAATATTTCTACAAATCAAACATCCAAGTACTTCATCCAGAGGCACAACATGAACAGAAACACAGAGCTACCAACATAGAAGAACAGCACATTGCATTTCTCATCAAGAGAGTAACTTACATTTTATGCTCAGGCTCTTTGAATCTTGCTGCTTGAAGTAGAAACTCCGGTGATCAAGCGACTTGTAATGGTTCTTCGCATAAATGTCAGCCCATACCTTGTTAAAATCTGAGCGGCATTTGGTCCACTCTTCTTGCTTCTGCTTGAGGCGGGTTAAGATGACAGGCAGTGCCGGACCTGGATTCTTACGCAGTATGTCCAATACATCCAGCCCATGGTCACCATACAGACGCTCAATGCACCTCAAGTGGAGAGCTGAAGAAGTAATATTTCATACTTATCATCAGAAATGTACGCTCATCCTCCTACTATGAAAGACGTCTCTTAACCAACATATGTAAACCAAACAGAAAGGAAAATTTTGAGCGGGGAGGTGAGAGTAACACACAAGTGAAGTGGTCTTCTACACGAATTGTGTTGCTGTTGAGGCTGTTCAAAAGATCTTCTACCCTTTTGGCAGTTGAGCTCACTGACTCTAACAACATGTCCAGCTCAAATCTGAAACCAGCAAACAAAAACTCATCATGATTTGGTGCTTGAGAATCACCCACCAAACAATAACTATGTTGACCTAACATATTCAAGAAAGGATAAGTATGTTTGGAGATAAATACAAGATTCGGTATATTTTGATCCCAATGACAGAATAACAGCGGGAAAACAAAGCCCTCTGGTCCCATGAAGGAAAGGCTAGTCAAATCCAATTCAACCACAAAAGCAGTTTAAGGTGGTCTAATCCCTACTTGAAACACTAAAAGAACAAAAGATGAGTACTGTTTCTTTTAAAAACATCAGCAACATCAGCAAAAATAACGATACCAAAGATTGGACATGGAAAAATTTTCATACAAGACACACACAGCTTGTGTCACTCCCATAAATGCAGAGAACTAGATATAAAGTAAAAAAACAACTTTTACCACAATCTCCAAAGAAACAACCAGAAGTTTGGCTTCCTACCTATCATCTTCACATCTAAACAGGCTTTCCTCATACTGGTTTCGGCGCATGTGTTTAAAGGAGTAATCCTCACTTCCTGAAGTAACCGAGACCCAGTAATCATTCAACACCTGAGCACCAATTTCAGATCTCTGACTTGCTGTAGCTATTGGATACTGCCATGTTTCAAGAACCAAAAAGCATGAATAAGCCAAGCAGTTAATGCAACTTTAAAAACAGAAACTTTAAGGGGGAGAGGGTCAATCATACATCATCAGGCAAAAGTCGATAGCTTGGAGTACAGCGTTCACAATTAGACAGATCAAGTTCTTGGATTGATTTAGCCATATACTTCTCCTTGTTTCTATCTTTTTCTTTAGCTGCTTCTACATCACGCTTTAAATCTTTCTCTTTGTCGTGCACCTTCAAGGACCTGGGCAAAGGCCCATCAATCCAGAGAGATTCTGTGAGCAACAAAACAAATTATCACATCCAACGTATTTAACACAGAAAATAAAAGGCAGTTAGAACATCATTCAACAAGCGAAAAAATAATGGCTAGTAATGCAGCAATATATCCTGAGAAGCATTTGCTATATCGGAAGCAAATATAACTACATAACAGACGGTATAATGAATGTTATTTGAATTGCAGGTTTCTTTATGCCAGACAAATTGCTCCTCATACAAGAAAAGTTGCAGTACTTCATATGACAAATATTCCTCTGAGTGTCTCCACCCCCTACGATGTGTTCATTAGTGTAAATGAAGCTCGATTTAGGACATTCATTAAGAGATGAAAAGGTGAAATTTTTTCGTACTAACTACTAAAGCATAAAAAGGGAGGGAGCAACTGTTCTTACTTTTACTCATTACACCAGCAAGGAAACCATCTGCAAACAGCAATTAATTAATACAAGCAACTCCGGAATAATATTAGGTAGTCCAGAAATGAAAGTAATTCATATATAGAATCTGATAACTACCAATATTCTCACAGCGCTGCAAGAATTCATTGAAACCTTCCATAAGATCTGGATACTTCCCCAGCAGATCAGCAACCTGAACACAATACTTCAAGTCTGCTTACTACACAATTAAAGTCCTATGCAAAGTCTTGTGCTCTTGGCAAACACAGAAGTTGAGTATGGAAAGAGAAGAATAAAAACTAGAGGAGTCTAAAGAGAAAACTTTTGGCAATGGAGTCAACAAGAATATATATTAACTACATTGAGGGAATGAAGAAAAATATAGGGCATACCTTAAGGAAATAAAGAAAAGTCTTAATGCTAATGTACATTCAAATCGGCCCCACAAGGACAGAACAATGCAGTGGCATAAGCTTTAAAAGGAAAGCAATTAACTACATTGAGGGAATGAAGAACATACCAGACTTTGCAACTCATTTCGAGTGATTATTTCAGTACTATATATGTGAAGACACTTCAGAAATGCCTGATAATCATCAGAATTGCCCAATTTCTCCTTGACCTTCTCACAGAAGATGAATTCTTGGTTGTACATGCCTGCCATGTATTTAAGCACAGCAAGTTCAGATGTTTAAGAAATGTTTTAAACACTAGGTCAAAAAAGGAAAAAAAATAATAAAACTTGTGAACTACACATAAAGAGGTCACAATGAACCACAATACCAACTAAATATAGAAAATAAGCTGGATAATAATCAAAGTTTCGAAAAAAAAAAAAAAAAAAACTCGGAATGACAAAAACAAAATGATAGCAACATTTTCTTTTCTTTTTTTCATCGATAGCAACATTTTCTGGTGATACTGTTAGCGTCACAAAATCTACTCCACTACAAAATCTAGTGTCGCATCTACATTGTGACATTTTAAAGCACATGTTGTATTGCCAGCAGTCAGTTACAAAATCTACATGCATTAAACTAAAAATCAATCTCTGTTGGAAAGTGGAAACTCGATAGCACAGTGTACTCATTGGCATTGAAGCAAACTCAATGAGAATGCACATCACTTGTTCCCAAGAGCTTGAAACCCTTCTCATATCAATCCAAAAGTGCAAGGAAAGTTGCAGAGGAGAAAATTAATCATGCAAGTAAATCTTTGGCCATCTGGGGGGAAAAATGCATCAAACACCTACTATCTCTTTCTCGTTAATTCTTATTTCTTTCATTTCACTTTCTGTTCCCATTCTTGTTGCTACATCCAGTAAAAGTAAAGAAATAGACTTCTGTAACAATATGTGCTAGTGAAACCTGATAAGGATAAAGCTGTTGAAAAGGAGTCTGACCCTATGAATTAGGAAAATAAGAACTCTCCAGTAGCATGAAAGTCAAATTCTTTCAACCAAAAAGTGGACATGTTGCATGTTTGTACACCAGGAGTGAACTATAAGGCACTGATAGACATTAGACCATGCAAAAGGCATACTGAAACCATATATTTGTCAGCAAGATATACGAATAAAGTTCAACATAAGGGTATCAATTCATATTCATTTCTATTGGTAAGAAGTTGAAAGCTAAAGATCTTATATCATAGTAACTCGAGGGCTAGTGTTCATGTTCATTACTTTGATTTCACTTTTAATACACGCCCATTAAAAAAGTAACTCAAAACTATTATGATTCAAAATATGGGTACTTTCTGTTGTATTATGCATCTAGTTCTGTATGCAATATCCCGACTTCTCCAATTAGAAAAAAAAAACATGTAGAGCATGAGAGAAAAATTATTGCACATCTTCAACGGGAACAATATAGATTGAGAAAGAACTACCTTGAGCATACTATAGACGAAAAGCTAAATGAGCACCACATGAGACATAGTCAACGTTTGGACTTGCAACCCCGATGCTTGTGCCCTTAAATTCATTGAGTAAAGTAGGCTAACAAAGGTTGCTCCCATGAAACCTAAATCAAGGGTTTCAAATCCTAGAAACACCTTTCACAATGCGCAGCAACATGAAGCAAGAGTCGCTTGCTTTTGCCACATCCATTCAGGTTTGAAAGTAAGAGTACCATACTTGAAAGTATATGGCTGTAATTCCAAGCATATTCCCTTATTTTGCGCAAGTAAATCAGCACTGTAGTAATAGGTAAAAGGGTGACCATGCAAGAGAATCTAACTGGCCTTATTTTGAACCACACATCATATGGAACTTGCCATTCATGAGGTCAAATTGACAGACTAGAAGTGCATATTAAAGGAATTTAACATATATTAACTAATTGACATCATGAGAGGATAGGCGCATCCCAGTCCTTCCCTTTGCTTATTTTCTTGCAAAATGAGCAATAAATTTAAAAGAAGTAATCAGTTCACAAAACAATGAAGGTTTTTGTTCACAATTCTGTCCTTTTACATATAGGAATACATTTTGCTAATATTAATCTTGAAAACTCATAGATAAAATATTACTTGTACCAGCTTCGGCATGTCATTGTTGGCACAATCTCAATTAAAGTAAAATGAATCAACAGTAGATCAATTGACGGCATGAATGCTGCCAATTCTGTCTGAAAATATAGCACCATTAAGAACTAAGAAATCTTCCTACATGGGGCCAACAGTTGTGGTGACAGATGCAGCAAACAGTACGTCATACAAATGGCCAAACAAAAGCAACCTGACACCAGCATGGAATGGAGGCTATATCTCTTATTCAAGGTCACAACCTCCAAACAATGAGCAGAAATCTAAAGGATGAGGAGCATTCATTCAATTTCACCAAGGCTGACATTATAAAAACTCCAAGTAAAATAGTTGAACATGCAATAAGTGTCGCAGCATGTCTCACCAGTCACCACAATGATACGTATAGAGGTCACTGTACAGCTTGTATAGAATTAAGTAAGAACCATACAATATAATCCAAATATTATCACCAAACAATTAATGATGGGCAGAGAATAGACATACTTATTCTCACCACAATAATATCATTGTAACTGATATGATAAGTACCTGTGAATTCTAGAAGCAATTCATTAATTGTACAAGGCTAGATAGGTTTCTAGTCACCTTGCAAACGTGCGTGAAAGGAAATTTTGACCTGTGCTATAAATGGCAAATCCAAAGTACCAAGAAAATAGCACACAAAGGCAACTAAAATGTGAGGCAGAGGAAAAGCCTCAAAGAAAACCTATCTATTATGTGACCATGAGATACTTTTCTAGTTCCTAGATTAAGGGCCATGAACGTGGGACCAGTATAAGTAGCGTGGAAATTCATTATCAAACTCAGCTAAGTGATTATCTAGGCTTAAAGTCCAAGGAAGTGTTCAATTGTATCAAAAATACACAGAAAAATCACATTTAGGACATGCAAGTAGCAGCTCACATGAAAAGCAATAAACCACAAACCAAAAATGGAAATCAACTGGGCCTACAACTTTGTATGTAATTTTACCATCAACTACAACTTACTTTTCAAGGCACTTTTATCTTCACTAGATGCCAAAGGCCCAAATCCATCCTTCCGGGAAGGCTTCCTTTTATCAGGAATGCGTTGGATGTTTGGGTCCTTGTTAGTTTCATGTTCAATATCTCTATCGTCCTGCTCACGGCTCCTCCGATCACGATTGTCCTTTTCACGCTTCTTTGGATCCTTGTACATTTTCATCATTGCTTTGTCCTCGTCAAGATCAGGACGTTCAACACTAAGATCACGATCTGCATGGGAAGTACTGACCTTGTCCCGCCGCCAATGTTGCTACAGGATGGAAGGTAATCCGCAACCATTAAGGACATCGGTAAAGAGGGAAAAACAAGGAACATAAATGAGTACATAAAAGAAAGGCAAGTACCTTTTCCATAGACACCTGCCGTGATGGAGGCACCACAGAGCTTCGCTCATCGTATCGTTGAAAAATACTTCGCCCATGTTGAGCATAGTGCCCAGATACAGCTAGTGAGTTATCAGGCAAAAATCTTTTGAACTCATCAAGCAGATCTGGATGATCTTCAAAAAGTTGAGAAACCTATAGATATAAATTGCATGCAATAATACATAACACCATAAGGAATAGTAAAAAAAATGCTAATTCTAAATCTTTGACTTGTAAGTCTCTGAAGAAAAAGCCAGATACCTCCTCATAGACTTCATCAATGTTCTTGTGCTCCTTGCGGTACATATTTAATATGTCAAGGAATGACTTATATACATGATCATCGTTTTGGAAACGTCTCTGCACAAACACAACCGGTCGATTGAAGCATAAAAAATTAAATCATAACGTTTTAGGAGTGGATAGAGGGATTACCTTTATCTTGTTCACAAAATTGATGGCTTCTTCAAACTCTACGGCTTTCTTTGGAGGTCCCTCGTCATCATCTAAGGTGATTTCATACCCCTTTGGCAAGAAAGTGTTAAACCCATATATCAAATTGTTATGTCCTTTAAACAATTCCTTTACTCTTGCTATGACACCCTCAGTGTCAATTCTGCAAAGCAATAACAAATTAAAAGAAAGCAGATGATTAATCTGGATCACAAACCATGAGCAAGCCAAAGTTCACAGAATCAAAATCTCACCTTTGGGCTTTGAATTCTTTCATGACCTCAAGGAACTGATCATATTTTTCCCTCTGATCCTGAAACATATCCTTTACTTCTTTGAGATATTGTAGGGCATCATCAGTTGTCAGCTTTGGCACTCCTCCACCTCCAGTTCCATTGTTATGGGGCTGCCCATAGCTTCATACCAGGTCAACCAGAAACTTAAATAAATGCACGAAGATAACAGGCAAATAACCAACTTTCCTACAACACATAATATTCTCCCGAAAATCTACACCTCCATAATACTGACTAAGATAACCACTCCAGTTCATTGTCTATTACTTGAGCATCGATGCATAGAGTAAGGCATCTGAAGTACAGATGGAACTGCTAGTTGAAACATAAAGTAACTAGAATCATTTTGTGTCAAACTGACTTGCTTGTTTGAGTTATGGTCTTAATTACTTTATGCCAACACATCATATGCCACAAATTTGGAAACATTTTGGAGACCGGTCTAAACAGAAAAATAGTGTTTAGAAGAAATGGTCAGTCATACTACAGAACAAATCCGTCCAACTAGTTCAAGCATGTCAAGTAACCAAAGTAGAAGGTCAAGCACTCAATTAAACAGAAATATTTCCATTTCCAGTATACAATCCATCGAATATTATAAGATGTGAACCAAATCATTTCAGAACCAGCATCAACGGCCTGCTAGAGAATAGTAAACTGTGTGCCAAACTATTAAAACAGCGTATACCGTGACCCAATACAAAATTTGTAATCCCTAGTAAAAGAAATCTGAGAGAACTGGGAAACCGAATATCAGTACTAATCTTCGAGGCACCCAATAATTTCTAGATTTCAGCCAAAATTTCAATCACCAAGTAAACAAAGGAAAAGATCAGCCCACAGATTTCAATTTCCGGGGATTCCATGATCATACATCAGCATGAGCAGCATTCAATCGTACCAACGAAAATAAAAAATGTAAACTTTAGCCCCCAGCACCCATGATCAGCTAAACCCCAGACCTCATTCCCCAATTCATCGATCAAAACAAAGCAAAATCAATCAAAATTCGCAAATCAAAATCATATCTAAACAAAGGAATCAAGAGAGGAACACTCACGATTCCACACGGGAAGCAGCTAACGGCCGTTTGAATTGGGAGCCAGCATAGCCATCCTCCCTTACTCTCTTCATTCCTGCAGAATTAACCCCCCTAAAATCCAATTTGCTTCAGCTTCGTGTGCCAATAAAGGAAATTCTCGATCACCCACAAAAGAAAACACACATAAAATCAACTCCAAATAAAAAATCATAGCAAAAGTGTACCTAGAAGTTATCCAGGATTTTTCTCAAGAACCCAACACAGAACAAGAGTGAATTTAGATCTAATCCAAGAGACTAACCAAAAGAGTAGTCTCAAAATGCTTCGATCAACCAAGAGAGGAGCAAATTGGTGAACTTTTCCTCCCCTCTCTGTTCCCTCTCGTGGTGTTTGGTTTTGCGTCTCTTTGGCGTTGTGATATAACGAATGAGGGGAAGAACATAGAGACGAGAGAGAGAGGAAGCAAAAAACGAAATGGGTTAGAAGTTTATGTAGTCTGACAAATTTAAAAGAGAAAATATTTTTATTTTTTCCTTGCGTGTTGCAAAGCAAGAGCAAGATGTGTAAATGATAAAGGGGCAGAAATGGAGAAAATGCCGTGGGAATTGAGAATTAGGTTTTTTTAAACTCTCTCAAGGTTTTCACGTGGATTTTAAATTGTTTGTTTGAAATTATTAATGTTCATTATAGAAACTTGAATTGATACTGGGTGAGATCAATACAAAATAGTATAAAACCCTTAAAAATAAATAAATTTGAATATGTCTCTAATTTTTTACGTTATTTACTCTGCACACACCCATCACTGGGATGTGCGCGACCTCCTTTTTTTTTTTTGGCCAATTTTATCCTTTCGGCAATATACTATCGTTCCATTCAGTTGAAAACGGTAGTATACCGTCATTTAATATTAAATGATACGGTAATATACTACCGTATTTCTTGTTTGTGCATAAAAAAACCGAGCGGGAGTGTACCATCGTATTGTTCATTTGGAACCAAAAAAAAAAAAAAAAAAAAAAACAGAGCTGAAGAGGACGACGAAAAGGCGAACCGCGAGGAGAGGATAATACCGATGAGATCCGGCGATTCGGGCTCGATTCGAGTAAGGTAAAGCTTCGATTAATTTCGTAGTTGCCCGATCTTTGGATTTCAAGTTTGATTTTGCTTGATTTTATATTGGATCGATGTTTGGGGGTTTAGGGTTTTGATTTCGATTAGGGAGACTCTATGGCGGCTGCGGGTGGCGCTATGGCGGTTGTTCAGCCGTGTGGGGTTGTTTCCGGCGAAGTGAGACGCCGGTGAGGCTGGTGGTTGGGCGGCAGTGGTGTTTTTGGGTGGTTTTGAAGTGGTTTTGGGTGGTTGTGATAGTTTTTGGCTGTCGGTGTTTGGGCAAGACTGTTGGATTCCGTCCGTCACCGATGACGGGTCCGGTGGCCGGTGACCGATGACCGATGACCGGTGGCTGCCCCGATTGTCCGACGACCTCTGGGCATGTCGTTTTACTTGTTTTTATGTGCTTTTCTTGTTATATATTTGATTATTCAATAAAAATTTAATGAATAATTCTTAAATTTATGGATGTCCTGCGACTCATCGGATATCGGTTGTCGCCACCGATGACGCCATAAGTATAATCCGACTGTTGTTAATTATTGATTAGGTTTAAATTAAATGAAAATAGATGAAAAATGATGAAAAATCAGTAAAATATCAATGATTTTGAAGTGTTTGATATCCATGGATGTTCATGGAAGTGATTGGATTTGATATTCACGATTTTGATTGGTTTTAGGTGGTTTTGATTAGTTATGATTGGTTTTGATTGGTTTTAATCGGTTTTGATTGGTTTTGGACGGTTTTGATTGGTTTGTGGTGGTTTTGATTGGTTTTGTAGTGATTTTGGATGGTTTGTTAGGTTTGAGACGTGATTTTTTAATATGTTAGTTTTGGATGATATTTGTTATCACATTCCAATCTTTCTTAGATAAATATTATTGAAACTTGCTATGGACTGTGAATTTATACTGAAAGTTAATTATAAATCATGTTTTGCAGGTTACGATGAGCAGTGAGGATATTCCACCTCGTAGTCGTCTTAAGGATAGAGTTGTTACCGCTTCTGTCCGAGCTTGGAAGGCAGCACACCGTGAGGTTAGATCGACTAGTGGTGTTGCTGGATCGAGTAGTGGTGCAGCTGACGAGAATAGTGGTGCGGTTGCGGTGCGTAGTGGTGGTGTAGCTGGATCTGTCCCACCTGTGAAGGAGGATCGTGGAGATATTGGGCTTGCCCAACATGTAGATGTTGATTTTGGTGAGGATCTTGGAGATGTTGGAGATGAGGATGAGGAAGCTGGAGTTGGAGTTGGACGGAGACCTGGACGATAAAGACAGGGCAAAGGCAGAGGCCGAGGCCGAGAGGATGGTAGAGGTGGCGATGAGGCCGAGGTCCCTGCTCCTACTGAGGAGCAGCTGGCTGCAGTCCCCCCTCAAGATCGATCAGTGTTGACCAGTATACAAAGTTGGTGTGGTAAGGATAGGGGGTTGCTAAAGGTGATCAACCATGCGTGGATGGTTGAAGGTTGGGAGGTAGATGATTCTGACCCGATGGCGTGCATTGATATACGGGTCAGGATTAATGTCACTGTTCCGACAGAGAGAGGACGGTAGGACTATGTCCTACCGGTTTATAGATAATGCTTTGGTGTCGGCGTGGGTTGAGAGATGGTACTCGGAGACGAACACTTTTTACCTATGGTTCGGCGAGATGACCATCACGTTGGAGGACGTCCACTAGCCGCTTGGTCTCTCAGTCACTGGGAGGTCCATCCATTATAACAGAGGGGTGGATAGACTCACCATTATGGAGCTAATGAGTGAGCTGTTGGGGGGTGTCAACCGCAGACATGGCGGAGGGGATGGATCATCATCTTGTGAAGTTGAAGTGGCTCCGTACCCATTTTGAGCCCCTCAGCATGGATAGTTGTCCTGATGTGGAGGTTGAGCGTGCCGCACGAGCCTATCTGCTGTATATTCTGGGCATTACGATATTTACGATGAAGGCTGGAGATAAGTTATCTGCGTTCTATCTGCCTGTCTAGCTTTCCTTTATAGGGAGTTAGGCAAGGCTAGTAGGGTCGACACGAGACAGATAGTGGGGTATCTCACATTGCTCGAGGTATAGATAGCTTTCCTTGTTATGAAAATTGTTATTCTGTCTACGGATTTGGATTTTTCATTCTACCATTGTGCTCATCTATGTTTTTCTATGTGTTTGTATTTTGTTCACAGGCATGGGTGTACGGGCATTTTACCATGCTTCGGGCCACATACGACTGAAGTTCCCCTACTACTCTGTCATGTGCGTGTCGGTGGATAGCCCGCAAGGACGCAGCCACAGATACCCTCTACCTTCGTGACATCCTCAACCGCTATCCTATCATCGAGGTATGTTTGAATCGATGTATTATATTTTGTTTATATGTATCTTTCGTATTTTTTGCTGAACATACTTTTGTTTGTTTCAGGTGGTTTTTGATTCGTATCAGAGACCCCGAGAGGACATACCGTTGGTGGCCTATTTTTTCGGGTGTCTCTGTTTTCTGTCGACGGTGGAGCCGTACTACCTGGGTCGAGTGGTACGACAGTTTGGGCTCGTGCAGTAGATCTCATTGCCCTCATCCGTCCGTTGCGAGGATCGAGAGGTCGCTCCGCTATATCTTACAACATTGTATATCTATTTGCCGAACACCAGTGGGGTGAGTGACAGCTATATCTTCTACCGGTGGCAGAGTACATGCCCGTCAGGCGATATCCGTTCGAGTGTTCTGTCGACTACAGAGATTGGTTTTAAACTGTGACACACTTGTGGATAGGGGACCTAGCTCGGGATATCGCTGCTTCGCTACCTCGGGCCGTTCGGTCGGATGTGCTGTTAGACGTGGTCAGCTGGTCTAGCAGAGCATCTGATCTTTTGGCACAGATATCAGCGGATGCTAGCATGGTCCCAGCGCATCGACGGATCATCGGTCGTGTACTCCGCATACTCGACGGGGGAGGGGATGACGATGGTGACAGGGGTAGCGACGAGGACGATAATGGTGACGGGGACGGCGGTGGCGATGGGGTTGGGGACCCACTTCTGGACGTTGAGCACTAATCGTCGAGGGGTCCTTGATTCGTCGATTGTAGATTTCTCCGTCATAGAGGACAAGATGTATGATATGATACATTATTTGGTATGAGGATGATGTATGATACATGATATACATTATTCTGTATATGGATGTGTTTGTTTTGTTTTGATATATGATACATGATACATTGTTTTGTATATGGATGATATCTTCCGTTTTTGCACTACCATGTTAGTTTTAATGATTAACATATATTTGTATTGTTCTTGTACTTGGTGGATTTGAAATGTCAAGTTTCTCTATTTGAAAGTACTTATTTTTATTACCATTGTGGCAATTGGATTTTTCACATAGTCATTTCGTGTTTCGATGTGAAATTTGCCTCAAATTTCATGCAAACACCTTTATTCTATTAATTTACACTTATGAGAAGTGCTCTTGTATGATTTGAACTTGCTTTGATTATCAAATTGCATTGTTGCAATTTCATAAACGGTTTCTGCAGAATGCAGAAACTTTGCATTTTTTCTGCAGAAACCATACTGCAGTATACTGCTGTTCTAGGTAAAGAGAAACGGCAGTATACTAACGTTTAGCGCTCTGTCTGCCGCTAAGATAGAAACGGTAGTGTACTACCATTTTCACCCACGTAGAACGGCAGTATACTAACGTTCGGCGCCCTATCTGCCACCTCAACCAACGCATTGTCTACCACTTTAAAAAGGTTTCATACGGTAGTATACTACCGTTTCCATTGACTATAAGCGGTAGTATACTACCGTGTGTAGTCAACATAAACGGTAGTATACTACCGTATCAAACATTTTAGTGCCTATAAAAACCACGCCAACTTCAAAGGTTAACCACAAAAATTTCAGCCTCTTATCCACGATTCCACTTCCATTTCCATTTCCACTTCCTCTCTTATCCACGATCTTATCCTTGATGGCCAACGACAACGACAACTACAACAATTTCTACATTAATTTCGACGAGGTAGAGTTTGTTTTTGACAATGGTGTTGGTCATGATGTAGGTCCACTTCCACCGGAACCAGAATACTCGTACCCATATCCATACCAACCGGCATACTCGTACCCATACCAACCCGTCAGACACTCGTCATACCTACCAGAATACTCCGAGTCATACCAACCATCCAGACATTCGTCATACCAACCGGAATACTCCAACCCATATCCATACCAATCGGAATACTCGTACTCATACCAACCAGAATGCTCCTACCCATAAACGGTAGTATACTGCCGTGTATAGTCAACATAAACGGTAGTATACTACCGTATCAAACATTTTGGTGCCTATAAAAACCACACCAACTTCAAAGGTTAACCACAACAATTTTAGCCTCTTATCCACGATTCCACTTCCATTTCCATTTCCACTTCCTCTCTTATCCACGATCATATCCTTGATGGCCGATGACAACGACAACTACAACAATTTCAACATCAATTTCGAGGAGGTAGAGTTTATTTTTGACGATGATGTTGGTCATGATATAGGCCCACTTTCACCGGAACCAGAATATTCGTACTTATATCCATACCAACCGGCATACTCGTACCCATACCAACCCGTCAGACACTCGTCATACCTACCAGAATACTCCGACCCATACCAACCATCCAGACATTCGTCATACCAACCGGAATACTCCAACCCTAATCCATACCAACCGGAATACTCATACTCATACCAACCGGAATGCTCCTACCCATACCAACCCCAACAACAATCAGAACCCGCAGAGGAGGGGTGTGACCACACAGATTACTTCACAACGGATACAGTATAATGTTAACTGTTGTTATAATATTGTTATATTATCTATAATATTACTGCTATAATACTCGTATAATATTATTGCTATAGGAATTTGAAGATAGAAATGCACTATTGCAATGGGTGAAATCCACTGGCCTTCGACTCGTGATCGTCATCGTCACCGAGAGCTCCGTCAACTATGCTGGCAAGAAGAAACCAAAGGTTTAGCTGCAGTGAGAGCAGAGGAATCATACCGACCTCATTTGAGTATACTCCCCGTAAAGCAAGAAGCATCCAACATCGTCACAAAAAAAGTTAATTGTCTATTCCGCCTTAAAAGTGTATCCTTCGGTGGTCTAGATGCATGGAGGTGGAAGGTTGAAGTGCTATGCTGTTACACCTCACCCCGGGTGGACCGGCATACGCCTCGTGGACCCAACCACGGACCGCACAAGCCTAAACCCCAACCCAACCAACCATCGGTCCAGAAACAATCAACATGAACAAAGTCTAACCATGGGTCTCCACAACTAAACCAATGATCTAACACAATGCGCATGGGTGATCAACACAAATCATAAAAACTCAATCATCAACAAAGTGCGGAAATACCAAAAGTACATCATGCCCAAAATATCCAAATCTCATAGTACTCATGCAATAAAAGTACTAAACAGTTAAACACAAATCAATTCATTCCTAAGAAGCGCGCCGTCTCCCCGCCGTATTCTCCTAGCCGATCAACTACCTGAAACAGCATTTACCGAGGGTGTACACAAGGTCAGAAGAGAATCAAGCTCATGCTAGAATAAATACAATATAAGCTAAGGAGATTCCACGAGGTGTGGGGGATGGTCAAAATCAAACGTAAGTATACAACTCGACCACCTTAATCCGGAGCCCGGAGGTGATCGAGATAAAACAGGAAGGGACCAACCCACCACGGTTACGAGAATCTACTCCTGGAATCATAACAATAAGAGAAGTGACGGTGCGAGTACAATAATATATATATATATCATAAGATATATCGCGGGTTTAGAACCCGCGACCACTCAAACAACCCTTCAGCGCCTCCTTTCTCCGCTTCCTCCTAACCAGCTGGGCTAGGAAGGATTCTCGATATGAAACGAATTTAAATAAATTAAAAACCAACTGAGCTATAAGAAATAACTCCATTAGCTTTAAATCAATTCAAATCGAAACGAAACCCAAACCGGAGCGGACATAACACAAACCGGAACGGGTTATCACATCCCTCGTCTGGTTCACCAAAGAAAAAGAACAACTAGTTACATATGGGAGGAATAACCAGATGTGGAAAACTAAATTCTTTAAAATTTAGAATTTACCTGTCTTGGCTCTCTTAATTGATTCAGTGGAAGTTGTCTTAACCAGACGCCTCCTCTTTCTTACTTATAATTCTTGACCAACACCCACAGTCTGAACCTCATCTTCTGTGGCCTTGTCAGAAAGAGTCTCCTCACTATCAACTTCAGCTTCCACAACCATTTCATTTTCTCTAACCGCAGGGCTTATGACAGTCTTCTTAGACTGCCTAGTCAGACGTGTAGGTTTGCTCCTTGAGGCTACAACCTCACTCTCCTAAGTACCACCACCAGCAGTCCCCTCAGTCGGGATTTCCTCCTCTCCCACGTTTGCCACATCAGTCGTGGCTTCCTTGGTCTTTACCCCCTTCTTCTTTCTGATCACCTTCTTGGGCTCCACTTTAGCCACCACATCACCTCCAGACATACTCTCTTGGAGTACTAGAAAACTTTTATCTATGTGGCCTCCCCTCTTCTCACGTACCACCGTCAGTATGTCATCAAGATCCATTCCTCCTACAGAGTGTTAAGTAACCAAACGTTACTACCATTCAAACATAGGAGGTAAATAAAGTAAAATAAAATACATTGGAGGAATTACATACGGGGATGGGGGATAATGGCTAATCCATGCCCCTCTAGAGTCTTTGCGTTAATGAGATCAAAATATTTAGGCAATTCTTGGCCCTTGGCAAAGACTTCTTTCAACTTTTCCTTGTCCACGTTTGACATGGCCAAGTTCTCCTCACTCACAACATTCTTGTTTGGTTTGCGAACAGTCGTGGAGATGGTCCAATTCACAGAACTATTAACAATTACAAACTTATTTTTCCACTCCACGATTGACTCTCTATACCAACATATTTGGTATCCTCTCTTAGCACAAAACATGTAATATCCCGTGTCTTTCTTAACCACTTTTACATAAAATAGTTCATTGAAAAAGGCTAGGGACAATTCAATGTTATCCATCTAGCAGAGAACCATGAATCCTAGAGTGAGAACTAAAGAGTCGGCAGACAATTGGGTTGGGATCAGGTTATATGCATTAAAGACCTTGACAAGAAATGGGTGCAAGGGAAATCTCAAACCATGGAGGAGATGATCGTAATAAACTGCTATGGATTCTTTAGCAGTTATGTTTACAGCAGAATCAGTTTCTAAGGGTAAAGAATATGAAAAATGTTCTCCCAAGGGAAATAACTTTGTGATTCCTTCGAACAATTCCTGGCTAATGCTACTCCTAACATCACTAATGATTTGAAAAACTTTTGGAGCAGCCGTTCTTTTCTGTGGTGATTTCTTTTCTGCAGGTCTTGACGAACTTGAAGCAATGTTCTTAGTTTTCGCCATGGTAAAGTGTTAGTAATCCAATAGTACACCAAGAGGGGGGGGGGGGATGAATTGGTGTTTTAAAAAATTTTTGTCAGTTTAAAACAAGATTGCAGTTTTCATAAGGAGGAGTCGACTCCTCTTAATGCGGAACAGAAAACAGCAACTTCAACAATCAAACAATTAACCAATACACATAAGAGTCATGC
>JAOWBR010149923.1:0-13595 GCA_028571145.1 Dionaea muscipula
CAAATCACTTTAAAATGAATAGGCGTACAGTTAGGCGTTATATTAGGCGTCCAAATAACCTCCCCGTATATATATATGTGTGTGTGGTGGTGGGGGGGGGGGGGAGTATAATAAAACCATATCCATACCCACGGGTAATAATTCGGTTATGGTTCAGGAAAAAAAAACGATTTCGGTTCGGGTATCCATCGGTTCGGTCAGACTTGTCATCCCTAAACAAAAGAGTCGGCAAATACAAAGACCGAAGATATAGTCAATATAGGGATCAAAGGAATCATCTTGAACCCCTTGACTGGTACATATGATCTATCTGCAACCCGCACATCAAGATAAGAAGTGAAAGTATAATCACATAACTTTACAGACCGGGTCATGTGATCAAAGTCCCCAAAATCAATAATCCTCAATAATTCACTCTTTAGAGGTGCTAGATAAATAGGCAGTAGACGGAGGCGGAATACTGGTAGCCAAAGATGGTTCTGACACAGATAGAGTATCCATAAGAGAAGGGGAAGCAGAAGCAGGACAAATAATGGATGGTCTACCATGTAACCGCCAACATTGACGACGAACATGGCCCACACTACCACAATTCCAACAAAGAAGGTGACCATTAGTGTTGCGGTCTCTAACACGAGAAGTCATCTCTCAAGTCCAAGAAACAAAAGCAAATCAATAACAGTAATAACCAGACACCAACACTAATGAGAGCGGAAGAGAACTCGTGGGATTCATCATTCATGAGTATGATACATGCTTGAACAAAGAAACCAAACACAGAAAGCTGAAGCTGAAACTGTAACAATCAATTCCACGATAGGTAGATAAAGGAAACCGATGAATCACACTCACGAAGCTAGAGAGAGAGGCAACACAACGAAGCCAAAGGTGAGCCCTCAAACCAAAAATCACAGAATGGACCACATCTCAAGCACAAATAAAGCCTAGGCATGAATGTGCCTCATAATCAGCACCACATAGCATAGCCCAAGCATAGAAATCAGAATCGGAACACTCTTCGAATAAGGCAAACCGAAATTAGAACTTGATCTTGGAAAACACTTGGAATATGAAGAGATCTACCACTGGCGTAGGAGGAAGAAATGAGAAGAGCAATTTGTAACTCCAGTACGTATTCAGTGTGTGGGGCGGCCATGGGATGCGCGTGGAGCTCCGGCCTGGGGTGCGGTCAAGTGGGCTGCAACGACTCGGTCTTCTCCACCACTCGGAGTGGTCAAAATAGGACGAAACTGACTGTAGAAGGGCAAAACAGCCCGGGCTCACGTGTGGCCGCTGTAACTGGGCAGTTTTGGATTGTTGGAGCATCCCCGCCAGCAGGTCCGCTGCTTCCTGGTGCACCGGCGTCTGGGTAACTCAGGGATGGTGGTGGTTGGCGGTAATCGGTGGTGGTGTGGTGGTGGTGGGCTGGTGGCTAGGGTTTTGGCTAGGGTTTGGAGGGCCTGCAGCAGGGTTTGGCTAGGCTCTGATACCATGTTGTGGAAATAATAGAAAGTCTTACCTTTCTTCATTGATAAAAATGGCTTATATACTACAAGTGTTAAATTTCAAAAAGGTCTTTAATAAACCAAAGCTCATAACACTGAAATTTACCCAACTAGTAGTTCCAATTTGCTTTGATTATTCCTTATATTTTATCAAGATAAATTACATTTAAGGGAGTGCAAAGCGACTCTTCCTATCGTCAGTGGAGTACTGGATATACTTCATGAACATTGAGCTTTATCAAAGGGGTTGAGACCTTAGTGAAGTATGATGAAGTTGGAATGAGAATTATATAGTTACTCTTTGAGCCTTTGCTTGTTCTCACTCTCCTCCTCTTTTTTCTTTCTTCAGACATAGCTAGCTTCCTTTTCCTTTCCATTGGCAAAATATGTAAGACTGAGTAGCCCCAGAAAAGGTGAAGCCTTTGCTCATAAACTGTTGTATGTTGTTGCTAGGTTAATGTGGAGCATTTGGATCGTTTCTATAATGAATTTGGAAATGAAGTTGAAGGAACTGTGGACAGAAATGAGTTGTTGAACAGTAATCTTGACCCTCATAATTCTAAAACCGAGAAATCTTCAAAACCTCTGGACTTTGATGTACTTTTTGGAGGCAACAACAATGATGCTTTCATGATAGGGGTGAAGTTCACTAGGTATGGCTCTTTTATCTCTTGTATGGAATATAGTATTCAATGTTCTCTGCCATCCATTTTTCTGTTATGTTCTATTGCTGGTCAACTGTTTCTTAACAAATAGTTTATTTCTTGAAGCCCCATTTTACTGCTGCATTTTGTTGCTTGTGGATTAACCAGTTGATGATAGTTTGGTGATACATTCTTCATATTTTTGGGTTACTTTTTAATGTGGATTAACCAGTTAATTATAGGTTGCTCATATGCTCATGTTTCTGTGGCTCCTTTTAACCCATTTCAAAAAAAAAATTCTTGACAGGAAGAGCATAAAATTATACAATGATTTCTATTCATCTGACTTGATAGTTGCCTCGCCATTGGGATTATTTAAAGTAAGATTACTCTCGCAATTTTCTTTTTGTTATTGAGATTTTTACTTGTCCTGGAAATTCTTTTTATTCATATTCTCTGTATGTAGTTGAAGAACTCATGGATTTGACCAAAGTTATGCTGTTCCTCATGCATTTGAACATCAGCGATGTTGAGGAACAGACATAGTTGCAATTACATCTTGGATAATATTGTTCCTGAAGCAAGTGCTTTATTGATGCAGAAACTTGAGTTGGCTGAGAAAGAGAAGGAAAAGGATGTTGATTATCTTTCTTCAATTGAGGTTATTTCTCCGACACATAATATAACATTACCTGAGTTTGCAATTATTTAACATCATTTTCATTGCTGATTCCTTCAGTAATAGGGTTTACATTTTCTTTTAAAATGGGCAGATTCTAGTTATAGACCACGCGGATGTAATTTCAATGCAGGCAAGTGGTGCTGTAATTCATGCATATGTTTGTCCTCTGTATCACATGATTTTGAGTTACACCTTCTATAATCTCTATGATGAAGCGCAGAACTGGTCTTATGTCAATGAGATTGTTGAGCATTTGAACTGTCTACCTTCGAATCAACATGGAACTGATATCATGCGCATCAGAAAATGGTACGTTTTATATCATGTGCAGCAAGGATTTTTTTCTGCTTAGTTTTGCCTGCCTTTCTGCAGTATCCACCCGAAACTTCTTCTTGTGCTTCTCCTATCGGTGGGTACATCAATGTCACCCAGATGCAAAATCAATGCCGACTTCTAAAAACCCATAGTTGTTAAAATCGTACGATTTAATACGATACACCCATCCAGTGATACAGTTCATTATGTGTATTGAAAAATTTAATGAATCGTTTCGTATCGTACAATTCGATTTAATACGCGAATCGCGAATAGTACGATTCAGTATATATTTTGAAATATATACTAAAATCACAAAATTACCTCAAAATCTCAAAATTTTAAGAAGCAAGTAACAACGAATGAAATGATAAAAGAAAAGGGAGCCCATCATTAGAGATATTTGTAGATGCATCTATGGAAATGCCTCATCTTTCAATTTAGTGAAAAACCCATTGTTTCAAAATATGTTGAAATCCGTTGGAGAGTATGACATAGGATTAAAACCCCCTATAGTTACCATGAGGTGGGGGTTACATATTTGAAAAAAGAAGTTGATTATGTGAAAGAAGAAATGGAAGTCTGCAAAAAGGAGTGGAAGAAAACCGATTGCACATTGATGTCCGATGGGTGGTCCGATGGAAAGTCTTGCCACATTACAAACTTTCTTGTGAATAGTATATTAACCTTTTTGTCAATGAAGGAGAACTATGACTTCCCATTACTTTCTCTACACTTGAGTGCAATTTTGTGCCTGTGCCGATATCTTTTTGTCTATACATTGGGACAATGAAACCTTTGATTGCTATCCTCTTCTCTCCTGTTTGTCTTTTTTGTCCTCTTGACTGCTTTTTCATTCTCAGGTACCTTGATGGACATGCTCAATTCTACCGCCAGACAATAATTTTGAGTTCGTATTTAACTCCAGGTATCAGAGTTCTCTTTTATGTGAAAATCATTGTCAGCAGGGATTTATTAATGATTTTATGTATCAACTGGGTACTGGAATTAGGCATTTTGATTCTAGAACAGTAGTGCAAACTTTGCATTTTTGTACTTTGTCATTTGCACAACATGAGTCCTTTTTATGTTCTCTGCAGATATTAATGCTTTATTCAATCATCATTGTGTCAACTATGAAGGGAAGGTGTGTTGCATATTTTTCAATCCATATAATTTGTTGTCCTGGAGGAAATATTACTATTTTATGCTTCTTGCTTGCTCTAAAAAGCAGTCATTCCTTTCCTTTTTTTCTTCTTTTGCTTTTGGTTAGTATGTTTCCTGTTTATCCAGATAAAATTGTCATGTCAATACAAGGGAATTCTGCCGAAGGTCATACCAGGTATGAGGCAGGTATATCTCTTTGCCAATATGCCCTTTCTGTTTCTCTACAAACATTTACCCACAGTAAGAAACGGCTACTGTAAATTGGCTATTGATGATCTAATTTTTGTCCTTGATCCTGTCCTTTTTCATGGAAGTTCGTTTGATATTGAATTGATTGTCTAGATTGTATCTTAACCTGGGGAATTGTGTTCTGATGGATATAGCCTATGGGTACTAATCGCTACAAGTGCAAGGCACGAAAGAGAGGAGAATGGTGATGTATATCATTTCAATGTAGCCATCCCCATTAATGGGAAGTCGTTTGGTTGGCAGCACTACTGATTCAAAGTGCTTTTTCATGTCATATTTAAAATACTGCTGATAATTGTGATTGATTCGTGAGAAAAATTTGAAAAGGGTATCCCAAAACCATTCACACTAGTGAACCTATCCAAGTGTGCTTTGCCATGATTAAACTTCAACTCTATTTCTATTAAAACATTGGTTTAAGATTGAAAAATATAGAATAGAGATAATTAGAAGGCCACAAATCCTAGCAGAGATTGCCCACAATATTTATAAACCCATAATGGGTCATGAGTCGCTAAACTAGACCTAAGATAATGAAGTCCAAACAACTCTCAACACTCCCCCTCAGATCGGAACATAGATATTAATCATACCATCTTGTTACAAATAAAATTCACCCGACTCCCCGCAAGAGGCTTAATGAGGATATCTCCAAGCTGCTCACTCGTTTTCACATGATCCAAACTAATATCCCCACACTTCAGCTTTTTTCTAACAAAGTGACGATCAACTTCAATATGTTTAGTGTGTTATCAAACACTGGATTTGATGCAATGTGGATAGCAGATTGATTGTCACACCACAACTGAACAGGCCGAGAAATCGAGTTGCCCAACTCCTTAAGCAACTGATAAAGATAGTCAAATGTGTAAGAGCATGATACTTAAACAGTGAATCTGGCAACAATTGATTGCTTCTTACTCTTCCAAAAAACCAGATCACCACCAACAAAGACATAATATCTGATAGTAGACCTCCGATCAGAAGATGAGCTAGCCCATTCGGTATCATAAAACCCTTCTATACGTCGATGATCATGATCATGATAGAGTAAACCTTGGGCAAAATGTCCCTTAATATATGTAAGGATATGCAGAGTTGTTTCCCAATGAAAAATTCGGAGATCAGACATAATCTAGCAAACCATGCTCACACAAATGTAAATATCGAGACGAATGATGATGAGATTATTCAATTTACTCACCAATCGCCTATACTTATCACGATCACCATACACCTCGTCATCCCTTGGGGCGAGCTTCACTCCGAGCAATATAAGAGTATCACTAGGCCTCTTATCCACCATACCAGTATCCCGAAGTAAGTCGAGAGCGTACTTCCGCTGAGATAAAAATATACTCCACTTGCAACGAGCTATTTCAACGCCCAAGAAATATCTTGGATTCTCAAGATCTTTAGTTTGAAAACGATTCTGAAGAAAGCCTTTCAAAAAAGCAATGCATCTATTATCATTCTCAGCCATAACAATATCATCCGCATACACAACAAGGAGAATACAACCAACACTAGAATGCTGATAGAATACTGAGTGATCCTTTGCCTATTATTGTAAACCAAATTCAAGTATTATAGAACTAAACCGCCATAACCAAACCCTGTGAGCCTATTTTAGACCATACAAAAATTTCTTAAGGTGACAAACATACTCATACACAGACTCCACTTGAGCAATAAACCCCTTAAGCCAAATTACCATGAAAAATGTATTCATGATATCCAACTCATAGAAAAACCAACTAAAAGATGTCGTAAGAGATATAAGAAAGCGTATTGAAACCACCTACAACAGGAGAGAAGGTTTCGGTGTAATCAACACCGTAAATCTAAGCATAACCTTTTGGCCATCAAACGGGCCCTGAGCCGAGCAATTGTGTTATCAGAGTTCATCTTTACAATATAAACCCATCTACACCCAATAATCGCCTTGTCGGGAGGCAACAAAATCATATCACACGTTTAATTAGCCTCGAGGGCTTAAATCTCCTCAACCATAGGTTGACGCCACCCAGGAGAAGAAAGAGCCTCGAATAATGTCCGAGGCACCAAAACAAAGACTAAGACAGAAATAAAAGTCTACAAAGAAGAGGAGACACAGACACCAGTGTAAGATATGTGAGTAGACAACGGATAAGTGGCACAATATTGCCGTTTCTGCAATGCGATAGTGAGATCCAGATTCGATGGGAGATAGGCATAGGAACATAGGACGAAGAGTGAAGTGACATAGGCGGGAGTCTGGTAGGGGCCAGCTCAGGAGGAGCAGTTATGGGAGAAGAATCCAATACTGCTAGAGGAAGAGCAGGACCAAAAGATACAACTCGATGAGGACGACGTGTATACACCTGTAAGACGGGTGACTGAGGAGAAATATGTGGTGGTGACACTAACAGACGCAAATCAAGTTCATAAACTAGAGTATCATCAACTGCACTAGAGAAAGACGGTGACAACCGGACAAAAGGGGAAGAGAAAAGAGTCGACTCAATGAGGGGTAGACTAATCAAATGTAGCATTAATGCACACACAAAAACGTCCTAGATCAAAGAAATAACACATATAACCCTTCTTTCATCATCATCGACTTGACCGTATCCCATCCCACTGGGTGTGGTCGGTCACACGTAATCGCATCATCATCAACACTTATTACACTTCTATGTGCGAGAGTAACCTAAAAACACCCAAGAGATTTGAGATCAAGTTTGGTATGATGAGGGCAAATATCATGCACATAGCAGATGAACTGGATGCAGGGAAGTGCCAGTAAATAGAACATACCGAGGAATCTTTTCATGAAGAACAAAAGATGGCACACGATTGATAAGGTTTGCCCCAATCAAAACTGCTTGACTTCAAAATACTTAGGGTACATTCATTTGGAACATAAGGGCTTGTGTCATGTCTAAGAGGTGATGGTTTATATGTCTGGCAACCCCATTTTGTGATGGTGTATTAAGACATGAAGATTCATGGACAGTCTCTCGAGCGGTCAGAAAGGAAGTAAAAGAAGAGGAGAAGTACTCACAGACATTATCATTCTTGAAAATGCAGATAGGAAGGATAAATTGTGTCTGTATCCCAACATAAAGGATGGTGATGATAAAGAATAATTCAAAACGAATTTTTGTTAAATATAACCAAGTCATGCATAAAGTCATCGATAAAGGAAACAAAATAATGAAAAGTAGCCTTCGACTCAACATGACTTGAACCCCAAACGTCAAAATGAACTCAATCAAACGAAAGCTCGATTATTGACTATGGACATATAAGATACTATATGGTGTTTGGCAAACTGTCAAGGCTTACAAAACAAGTGAGATAAAGACCGAACCTTTGGACACAAACGCTTGAGACTAAAAAGGGTCGGATGTTCAAGACAATAGTGTAGATCCAAAACAGTGACAGAGATAGTAAGATAAGCAACATGAGAAACGATAGGTGGAGAAACTGCAGGTGACTCTCACTCCAACAGAAGATCTCCTAACGTGCATCGACCCATATCAATTATATTCCTTGTCAATAGATTTTGGAACTCACAATAATCATTTAAAAACACAGCACAACGCCAATAAATTCGAGTCAGGAGATTCACGGATAATAAATTAAATGGAAGATTAGGTAAGTACAGAACAAAGGACAAAGTGAAGGAGTATACGAGCCATCAAACACCCGAACATTAGGACATATAGAAGTAGGGGAATAATCTCACAACAGCATATGCATGGTACTAGTCATATGAGTAGAAGTTTCTGAATCGATGCGGAAGGCTGAGAAGTGGACTCAGGGACCCCGATCATCACGATGAGAAATAGCCATAGAACTGACGCCAAAAGTTATATTAGCAGACCAAAAAGCAGAGGGACAACCATACAACTTAAAGCACCGATTACGGGTATGACCAGAGAGGTCTTACAATAGGAACCAACAGATCGTCCATGAGGACTAATAGTGACGGGAGTAGAGAATCGACCATTAAATTAGAAACAAGTCTCAAGAACGTGACTTGGATGCTAGCAATGGGTACAGAAAGGTTGGGCGTCTCCTGGCCCACCACGGACGCTTCCTCGTGACCCAATAGAACTAGCGACAGAAAGGTTGGGCGTCTCCTGGCCCACCACGGACGCTTCCTCGTGACCCAATAGAACTAGCGACAGCAATACGATCACCACCATCATGTATCGACCTTGAGGACGGTTATATAGCTCGGTTAGCCCTAGAAAATACATGTTCCAGTGAAGTCTCTTTACTTTCCAGAATTTGCGAACGAACATAATTAAATTCAGGGACAAGCCACTAAGAAATGTCACAATAGTGAGTTGTCGCTGTTGATGCATAGCTACTGTTGACACATAACTACTATGTCAGATGTAATGAGCATTAGTTCATTGAACTCGTCATATGCCTGCTTAAAAGATACAAAATAATCACCAAGTGAAGTATCTCTCTGTTGAGAACGAAAGAAGGACTTAGAAATATCATAGAGCCGATTCATCTTGTCCTTCCTTAAATTCAAAAGAGCCAACTATGCCTCAAGCTGCTTCATCGTATCATAATGGGCAACAAGGGAACTACTCACGGATCCATAGAATTAATGATTCGAGTATACCAACAAGCATCTGCTCGTATCCACACCTGGATCTTATCACGAGCCTGCTTGGCACTATGAGCCGGCTCATCCAAATGTTCATCTAGTTCCACACCACGAATAGAAATGAAGATCAGTTTACGCCACAAAAAATAATTACTACCATCCAATCGGACATTAGTCAATTTGGTAGTCGTCGAAACAACCTCCGAGGAAACAGAGGGAGTAGTCGGGACAACCTCTAAGGAAACATAGGTAGCCAATATAGAATCAAGATACAAAACCCAACCAAATAGGACAAATATGCGCAAGCGTTATAAGACAGAAAGAATCAGGATGGTGAGAGGAAGATTCTATCCTCAGACAGCGATTCCTGAGGACAAGGCGGCGCATGGTTTCACGCGCGACGTCACGTGGGGAAATTGGTGGGCCATGTGACACACGTGTGGCGGTGTGTGTAGACTATGGCGGCGAGTGCGGTGGACTCAATTGTCGACTCTATACAAACGCTTCAAATGGGTTAGGCGACTCAATGTGCTCTACAACCTTATACACTCAGTTGTCAACGCATACACCTGCGTTGATGGACTTTCAGGCTGACAATGAACGATGGTGGTGGAGAACTCTGCTGATGCACACGAGAATAGAGAGATCCAAATTTGAGTTTGCTTAATGGTGATGCTCGGTGGTCAACGCACTAGACCTGGGTTTGCTTCAGGCTCTAGATCTGGAATGGAGAAGATGGCCGACCTTGAGCATGGTTTAAGGTTTTATGATGATGACGGTTGAGAATATATCAAAATTAGGGATAAGTTTCTTTATGTACCATGTTAAAAAATATAGAGATAATTAGAAGGCCACAGATCCTAGGAGAGGTTGCCCACAATATTTATAAATCCATGATGGGCTATGAGCCACTACACTAAGAACTAAGATAAGAAGCTCAAACTTTAGCAATTTCCTCTGAAAATGACTTTTTTTCCAACCTCTTTGAGTTGAGAATCATACTTCACCTCATATAAGCCTACTACGTAGCCAAAAAGTCTTCAGATGTATTTGGTGTGGATGGAGCCATACAAGTCGGTGAGCTCTTGGGGCTGATCTATCCTCTGAATGTCCCATTCTGTACAGTTTTTGAATCGGACCACTGGCTTAGTGGTGCAAATACCGAATACTGCAACTGATTGACCTAAGTCTAAGGTTCTAGTTCTTTTTAAGGTTTCTAATTTGGGTAATGAGTTATCTTGCTCCCTTATTTTAAGGCCTAAAAGGTGTAATAGTTCTTGAATTGAATACAAACTCCGGCTATTTTAGATTATTGAAGATATGTAAGCTTTGTCACCCTTCCCAAAGTTGGGAGTAATAGAAATAGCACACTGAACAGTCTACTTAGAAAAGAAACCTTACCCAATATTCCCCTGTGGTTAAATATTTTCTGGTACTTTGATCTTGTTAGAATCTTCTAGGCCTGTTTATCCATGAGACATGGTTATTGAACCATAACATGGGCTTAGGCTCAATACCTAGCTCACATGTGACTGGTTTGCTTTAATACAATTTGCAAGGCTCTCCAGGTCCTACATTCTGCCAAGAAAACCTTGGTAGGCTTTTGATAATAGTTGATCTTTTAGGCCCTTACATCTAATATCAATGTCTTCTCTCCATCTAATTTGGGATGGGAATATCACATTTTGTCAGGCTTTTCTCAATGGGAAACTACTGTGTCATGATGTTTAATGGGAAACTTATACTAGTGGACTTTGCGATTCCTGACCTTAGTTCTTATGATGCTCTAAGAGCATGTTAACTACAAAATGCTACGCATTGGGGAGTCCACTATAAAATTGCTGGTGTAGATACTTCCAAATTTGGAAGGAATAGTGAATATCAGGCACCAAAATATTAGTGTACTGTGTTCCACGTTTCATTCTAAGTAATAGAATCATTACATGGGATGTTAGCTGTCCATCCATGCAAGTGGTGGTTCATGAAAACAAACATATGTGAGTTTCATGCAAACTAACAGTTTTGCTAGTGAAAAAAAAAAACATACAAGAAAAGCCGTCACTATATGTTTGTTTCACCTTCAGGGCATTGCGCTTTATTTGTCGGACTGATAATTTTCTTGTTACTGGCCTTGTAGATATATAAGCGCTTTGATTCAGATTCAATAACTGAAGCTGATGATGCTCGTTTTCAGTTTTTCAAGGAAAAGGTTTGACTAAATTTTCATATTTTTGGCCTTGCATATTCTTTGTAGCTACCATGAATGTAATGACCTCATGCCCGCTTCTTTGAGGTATACTCGTAAGAAAATTGATTGCTGATGTCAATTTCTGATTTAATTGTGACAGTAGTTTAGATAGTTTCTGTGTGGTCATCTTTGAAAAGTGAGAAACAAATTGTGATTTCTGCCCTTCTCATTCATTTTGTGGCTTTTGATTAATGGTGATATCATTAATTTCTTTTGTGATCCAAAAAGTTTGAAACAAATTGAGTTTTTCTTTCACAGAATATTTTATCATTAGTGCAAGCTGCTTTAACTATTAGCTGGCATTCAGTGTATTATTCTGTTGTGCACGCTATTTGTTTATTTCCAAAACTATTTGTTGACAAAATTGACTGGCTTTAAAATTCAAATATCATTAGTGGTGCTCTTGTTTGAAATATGTTGAGCCGGCTTTAGCTATGTGCTAGGTTTTGGTTAATAGCAAGAATTTTTATTGTTGGTTTGGGAATAAAAATTTTACGTCAAATACATTCTTTCCTATGTATGCATACGATTTGAAGATATTGGGTATTCCTACATTTATTCAGAAATTTATATACGGGTCTTCCATTGAAGAAAAATTTTAATATGAGATCCATGCCAATCGCCACGGAAGAAACATGTTTCTGCTTTCATATTTACATTAGACATCATTTAAGAATATGTAATGTAGAATATAAGGACACTATTTCAACTTGTTGCAGGTGTTCTCAAAGATAAAAGAAGATTCTGATCAGGTACTTCAGTTGTTGTCCTTCGGCTTTTTTCTCGTTGTCTTTTATATATGGAATTACATCTATGTTGATTTAGTTAGAAAGGTAAAATGGAGTTGGAATTAAAGCTGATGATATATTTCATTGATGTGCCTTTTACACTTCAACATCCTTTGCAGGGTGGAATTATGTTATTTATATCATCTTACCATGATTATCTACGATTGCGACGATTCATGAGATCAGAAAATGCTTCTCATTGCTTGCTTGGAGAGTAAGAAGTTTTCAGTTTCTTATTCTTTTTTTTCGAATCTACTTATTGGGTCCATAATCTTCTCCTTTTTTGTGCCTTAGGTATGGAAGACAAAGTGATATATCCACTGCACGACGACAATTTTTTGAGGGAAAATCAAAAATAATCTTGTACACGGAGAGGGCCCATTTTTACCACCGTTACAAGGTTTGTTAAAAAATTGCATGATTAAGTGTTGAAATGATGCGGCAACCCTACATACTCTTGCAACAAATTCAAATCCTTTTTTTATATTCTAAAACAACACCACGACCATTTTTCACTGGATAGGGTCTGTCACACATGTCCGTAGAATATATGCACACAAGATTTGATAATAATAGTACGCTGACTATCGGCTACCTAACACGCACTGTCCTAACCTAATCAAAAGATTAGGTTTGAGCTAATCTACCCTAACCTAAAACGTGTGTAAAAGGAAAATAAAATGCTATTCCTTCCTTGCCATCCAAATTACAGATGATAAGACAGGTTTACGGAACCTTAAACCTTTGCACCTGCAAGGAGCCAACTCTGCGAAGACCCAAATCATGGGAAGATTGATGCGATCACAAGTGATCCATAACTTGTTGATAGACCATACTATGAAGGGAGAAAAGAACAAAAAGAATAAAACGAATGATCTCTCATCTCATTAGCACATCCACTCAAGGTGCATATGACATCCCCTATCAAGCGAGTTCTTTTTGGGTCTATTCATGATAGGGAGCTGGAGACAAAAAATTATGCGTGGGAATTGACCCTAAATGTCAAACAGCATACCCCTTTCGTTCTAGCCTAGAGGGGAATAAAGACTTGTACTGTTGTACACTTTGAACACACTTACTTTTTGAGCCATCATCTTTCCAGTCAATCATTCAATCATTGGATGATTGAAAGATTGGTCTTCCCAGTGTCATGTCTCTAACTCTTGAAGATTATTTAAAATCCATGAACCGCTACAGTGCTGCGGAACCTCCCATGCAGCCACCCCCCAACAACCTGAGTCTTTGTCAGGCACACCATGTCCTAAGCCACAATTGCCCTTGTGAACTGGCTACCATCCCACAGATGGTTTCTACAAACTGCCTTAGGCCCCGATTGGCTACCATATATACAGGGGTATATGCATATCCCCCTGTATATGTTG